>NIPQ01090214.1:0-40824 GCA_002806875.1 Lepidotrigona ventralis hoosana
GATAATTATTGTTTCACTTGTATTGCTATCGAGCACATGTCTACGTTGCATTTTCTCTCATTCTCGTCAGTGACTGTAAATAACTTGATATCTAAATATATAATGACAGGAATTCTTTCCCTTCTTAAAAATCGTGAATTTTCAACTCATTTCATTATTTTCAATTTTGTCGTGAGTGTCGTCTCTACTCGGTGAGGTGGGAACAGCTAGAAAGGCAAGGAAATTCATTGTAATTGTAAATCTATCAGGCAAGCGGTTTATCCTCTCATTAATTACTCACCTATAGAATAGAGCCGACGTGAAGCACGCATAAACCACGAGGCTTGTCTTCCGTTTAACGAGCCTGCGCTACTCCTCCGCGATCGACTGGTTCGCCGGCAAAAAGACGGAGCTTTAATGTAACGCGGATCATTAAGTTCAAATCGTTGGAGTTTAACGAACCACGTCGCGTCGGGGTTCGTTCCCCGAACCGGCGATCCGCTGAAAAACTCGCTCCTTTTAACAGGGTGATTCTTGGAAAACCGCCTCCTCGTTTGTCTTTCGATTAAAACGAAACCTTTCATCTTTACGAAATGAAAAGGAAATATTTATGAATCTGTCAACGGTGAGTGAAAATTGCGTTGAGCAACATAAGAGTATTAATAACAAGAATGAAAAGAATATTACGAGGAGGGATAACACAGTTTTACATTCCTCCTTAAATTCTAACTGTTAAATTAACGTAGATAAAAGGAAAACATATTTTTAAACAATCAATTGTATCTAATTAATGAGTACAAAAAAAATATTTTATGCATCCTACCTTTGAAATCACTAGTGAAATAAATGCCAGCAGATTATCAAAGCGAAATTATTTCAAGCATGGCAAATTCGAAAACAAACTTCTTCCCTCCGCGTAATATCGATGGCCTAATATATCGTTAATAGTGGAAATGTGGTGTAGAAGGCGCGTGTTTCGCGCCTCTGTCAAGAAGCCGCCATTACGGGGAGATCGAGGGGATGTCGAAGAAAAAAATGGTGGCCGGTGGCCGCGTAAAAACGCGTCTCTACGGTCGGCGGCGTCGGCGACGAAACTCTTTTTCCAGGAATCACGGAGGCATCGTAGGGCCTTCCTTTCCGCTGCGGTTTTCTTATTTATTCCTCTTCTCCGTAATGCGCGTACGTCGCAGGCTTGGTGTTCGCGTAGAAAAGAGAAACGACGAGTAGGGACGCGATGAAAATCGACGTAACCGAAGAGAGAAAGAAGGCAAGCCATATAAATTTTCTCCCTTGGAGGAAGGGGTACTGTTGCGTTCCACGGTGACGATTTCGTACTTCCTTCACGGATATCTGTTCACCTCTCTATTCCCACTCCGCGCCTCCTCAAATAGATACAAAAGGAAAAAGGAGCGTTCGATCCTCGACATCAAAGAACCCTGGAAGATGTTCACGCATTAACGTTTTTGCACCCGAGACATCTGTCTGCAAAAAAGGAAGATGTTTCAGTCTTTTTTAGATCTTGTTGATTTACCATTTGTTCGAAGTCGGTCGTGAAAATTTTGTTTAGAATCGAATATTTATTAATATTATCGGGAAATATTATTTTGAGCCTTCGTCCATAAATCTCTCTATTTTCCTGGACAATGGGAAATTAACGTGCCCGTTGAGAATCATAACAACACGTGAACATCGGTCTCGAGTTAAAGATAGCTCTCTTATTATTCTCGTAACGAGTTTGTTGTCTTTGCTTACCGACGGATGGAATTTAGGTGGGTTTGGAACGCAGTTAGAGGCAATTGCTAGGGCATTGCTTCGCTAATTAAAGGTTGTTACAGACAAGCTCGCCCGAGTAGAGGCGAGCGACCGACATACATCTGCATCTCATTAAAACGAACCCAAGGCGCCAGGTGTAAGTTCTGATGCGAAGTATATTATTGTCGAGTTATTTAGTAGCCGTCGAATCGATGTGAGATTACTCGCTTGTTTCACGTTCCAATACGACGTAAAATAATCTGCGCCTCTGACTCGCGGCGAGTTTGTAAGTCGATGTCCCGTTGATCTTTCCAATTTTTCTTCGATTGTTTCCAACTCTTTTTCTCAGAGTCGACACGCGAGTGTCATACACTCTTCAGATCAACAACGAAAATTCTTACCCTTAGATTTTTAGACTTAACAAAAATAATGAACTTACACGTTAAATTTATCTCTATTTGAATAACTAATGCATCATTCGGCATTGTTCACGGACAGAGAGTAACGCGAGCGAACTCCGTGCAGATCAACAGCAGCAACAGCAACAGCAGCCGCATCAGCAACAGCAGCAACAACAGTACGGCGAGGTGAACCAATTAGGAGGTGTGTTCGTGAATGGTCGACCCTTGCCAAACGCAGTTAGATTGCGAATAGTGGAACTTGCACAGCTGGGCATCAGGCCGTGCGACATCTCGCGACAGCTGCGGGTCAGCCATGGTTGTGTCAGCAAGATTTTGGCTCGATACCACGAGACAGGCAGCATATTGCCTGGTGCGATCGGTGGCAGCAAACCCCGTGTCACCACCCCAAAAGTGGTGCAGTATATCAAACAATTGAAGCTAAAGGATCCTGGTATCTTCGCATGGGAGATTAGGGATCGTTTGCTGTCGGATGGCGTATGCGACAAATACAACGTGCCATCGGTGAGCAGCATCTCGAGGATATTGAGGAACAAAGTCGGCGCGGCGACCGCGATTCATCATCATCCCCATCATCCGGCGCATCATCACCATCATCATCACTTGTATGCGGCCGCAGCCGCGGCTGGAGCTGCCCTCTGTCCTGTCCCGTATCCACCGACGCCTTATCACGCGACGCCGCCGCCCGCTGTAACGCATCATCACCACCATCATCATCATCAAGGTTGGTAGCCTCAATGACTTCGCGACTTGTTCTTCTTCCTCGAGCGAGAACTTTCTGTGATTTTCCATTTTCCGCGTTCACGTTGACCAGCGTTGCAGTAGATAATTATACCTATAAATATATACAGGCATCTATTTATCGCGTGTGATCGAATGCGAATAGCTCTTGAAGGCTACTGTGAGTGGACGTATATTTAGTTATTTCTAAAATAAAAGTGACATTCCATTTCCCTAGTATATAGTATATAATATTAGTGTAACTCCCGGGCAGCTTTTAAGAGTTACTTTTCAAACAAAGTTCTCGCTGGAGACGCCAACTTACCGAGCACGATACGTGACACATTGGTGGAAGAACAGTAGATGTATACCTCTTCTCTGTTCGTACCTCAGTACAGCGAGGAAGAACAGAGAGGAAGAACAAAAACACAAATCTGCCCAGAAAGAAAAATGTTGTTCTCCACCAGCGCAACTTGAAGTGTGCGTTCAGTTCTAGCAACGAGCTCGCGGGATATCAGGCAACAGTCGCGTCTCTTTCTTCCATCCTGATACGAGCGCTGAATAATCGAATTCGAACGAACCTCTCCATACCAATTTGGTACCGGTGCGTTTCCAGTTGGGCCGACGACGCCGGGCAAGCTGTCACCGTCCTCTCCGACTGCTATTCACGCTGGTATTGGCCATCAGACGACTACTTCCGCCGGTCTGCAGTGGCCAAGTCCTCACACAGTTCACGACATCCTCGCCAGCAATTCGCAGTTGTCTCCGTCGCCGACGTCGCCATTGTGCGCTACGGTGAACAATAATCATCACCACGGTCATCATCATCATCACCAGAGCAACGACAACGCTACCGGCAACAATAATAACGAGGAAACTGGCGGTTATCATCATCCGCACCACCATCATCACCATCATCAGCAATACTACGCGTCTGCTCTATACCATCATCATCATCACCACCACTCGGACACCGTGACCTCTGTAGCAACTACATCGCCGGTGCTCGCTGTACAATCGATCATGATGCAGTCGTCAGCGACGAACAGTCAGCCGGCTAGTCCCTGTAATTAAAACGATCGGCATCTTAGATCGGATTTTATTGGATGATAAAAAAAAAAAGCAAGTGACTTAAAGACTAGGTAATTGGATTGTGGTATATAATGGTTGCATATGTATCGATTCATTAGTAACCAATATGTAATTAAGGGGAAGGAAAATTGAAACGATAGAAGAATGATTGCGAGTGAGAATAATGATGGAGAAAGAGTAATGTGCTGTGGCTGGCGAAAAACCTAAATGTCATCTCACCAGTATTATGTATTTTTATCGTCATTTACCAAGAGTGCCTTATTTTTGAGTGCCATAAAGAAATTGTACGTTCGTCATTACATGTGAAACGAACTGTGAAAGAAGAATAATCGAGATCGTTGCAACTTTGAAAAAAAAAAGAAAAAAAAAATCGATTTGCACGTTATGCGTGGAACCTGCAAATATCGTTTTAGTCATTTATCCTGTTTTAAGTTTTTGTATGTTTGTTCAATCCTTACGTACATGTACCTAATGATGTAATCGTTAAGGAAAGAAAATTTGCTCGCAGTTAAACGAGAGTGAAACGTTACAAACAACACCTCCGATGAATCGGAGGGATATTATTTAATTGATAAATATCCACGATCGTCTCACGATTGTGCGACCATAGTCCTCTGCCATGCTTTTTTATGGAATGCAACTTTTGTCATTAGGAAATATATGTTTTCCTTCAAGTTAAACGACGAAATTATTTCTTTTCCATCGAAATTCTTCGAAATCTGGGATGAAAATCTAAGAAGAATAAGCGTTATGTAAGTATCAAATAAATTTATTAATTTTATACAAAATATATATATATATAATAGATTAATAAAAGATAAATATGCAAAACTATTAGAATAATGAGTTCTAAGTCTTCTGTCTTTACAATTATTGAAAATTATAAGTATGTATTTGAATTAATTATATTGATTCTTATTAAGTAAATTATAGTATTTTAATCATATAAGTATCTACATTACGTGCAACAAGCCGTTCTAATGTTAATTTAAAACATCGAGAAGATCAATTTGGTAATGCATTTCGGACAAACTATCTTCTGTGTACTTCAGTATAATTAACTAAAACTTTTTCGCGCCCAGCATTAATTTACTTCCTAACTTACTTACTTGGCATACTGGAAAGTTCAAGAATATAACGATCCATTAGATTCCCTGCAATTCCGCTCCTTTTTGGCACGCGTTTCAAACATTCGGATTCTTGCGAACGATACAAATGGCGCATAGTCAAACATTCTGTTGTTCGTTCGAATAGAAAGAGCGAGTCAAGGAGAAAAAATTTGATCTTTAACATTGGTGCAACAATATATGCTAGCACATTATTGATTTGTTAACTATTTCTCTAATTATCAGACATCTAATTGTTTTCACTTTTTTTTCAAACATTAAGATTTTTTGAAAAGCATAACTCAAATGGTATTCTATTAATTCTTGGTATGAAAATTACGCTCGTAGTGTAACTTATCTATTATGAATTTTTATTAAGATATATCGGTTCATATTGTGATTTTAGTATAGAATTACCATTATTATTCTGAATGTGGAAAACTCGATAACACGCTTGTATTTCGGTCGAAGTTAATCTGTTGCGATGATCTTTATAATTACCAAGACTTCTGTGAAGCAAAAGTAAAGTGGAATAACGATCCAGAATGTAAAAAGAACCGGCGAAGTCAACGGGATTTAATTGTCTGTGGTACTCGTGTAATCGCGAGTTTCCAATCGATCGAATACAAGGTATGTATTCAGTTTGATCACCGCTCCATAAACAGTCGACGCCATGTTTAAGAAATGGCGCAGAAAAAACGTGTACAATCTAATATGTATGTAGTTTCACTGGTTAAATTATAATCGCTCTGATTTGCTTTAACTTAAATATCTGCAAAAAAATTCGAAATATGTTTAATGAATTTAAATATTCAAATTTCCAAATCTTCAGCAACACTTTAGATTTAAGCTTCATTGTCGTATAGGAAAACGTAAGTAACACAGAAATTAATTTTTGTTTGTTGGATTATTTAATGACGGTTCGACAATGAATAAAAGCGCGTATCTAAAAGAACGGAACGGTCGTAAAATATACCTACGTTTGATAGTAGCACACAGAATTATTGTCCATTTCTTAGGCTTTTACGTATTAACGTTCTTGTAATAAATGCGCGAACATGGACCGATAACGTGGACTGCTTGATTGATGCTTCCATTCTGAATAATCAGGAATGTTTCTCTGTAACCGAAGATAATGAATGTGCATGCTTAATGAGATGCGATATCGTTCTTGAGGCGTACAAACTTACAACTAAATTAATCGTTTCCTCTTTTGTTTTTCACAAAAATTCCTCAAAGAAAGAGCGACGTTAACTCTTTCCAATTTGAATTTCAACTTAGTATTTTGTCGACTTAAAGAACGAATTATTTAAGAAAAATAATCACCATAGCTATGGAACAATATCTTTTCCACGAATCTTAAATTTTGGTAACGTTAGTTATTCCAATGCAGATAATGCACGTGCTGCTATCTTTTGTGCAAGTACGCGCGCGCGCGTTTGAAAGCTCAGAGTTATAAAAGCAAACGGATCGGCGTTGTCCAATCACCGTTGATCGAGCGTGAAATCCCTCCTCTTCGACGAAATTAGACACCCACTTGGCGTTTCCAACTTCCACGGGTCTTAGCCAAAATAACCAATGATAGTTTTTCCAGTGGAAACTAAAATAAAGCTCGTTTCAACCACCATTTATACAAAATCTGCGACACCGTTATTTCACAAAATTACTATTATTTTTTCATCTATTTCTACGATTTCTTTTTTACCTCTGTCGATAAAGATGTGATACCTGACAAGTGAGATTCACGAAGCTCTAAAAACTTGTTGAATTCTTAGCTCAGTTGTCGACATACACGCCGTGTTTTTTCTTTTGACGTTTAGGCAAGTATAACATAATGAACACTGTGGCGGCATGACGGCTTGTTGCTTTGAAATATGAATATCCCCTTTTCCATTCTGCGGTAAGATACTCCGCCCCAATACTCTATTACTCCCTAGTCAAAGGAGCGTAGACTGTACCCACGGAAACCGCTTCTTGGGAAGTCGTTCAGTGTCAGTTTTCTATATTCTCATTAACATCAACATCAACCCGGCGTGCCGCTCACAACCGGGAATAAGAAAGGGGAATACTGCTTGATCATCGTAATTTCTTTTACCTGAAAAATTTTCATAGATAAATTTTTTTCTAAAAGAAAGAATTTAAATGAAATTATGAAATAATAATCGTAAAAGTCTTAGATTAACTATTAATCAAGATAGATAATAATTTATTAATAAATGTAAACTTGATATATATATATATATATATATATATATATATATATATATATATATATATCACAGATGCTAGACANTAGCCAATCAATTAGGATTGCATTTTTCATTTCTCTAAGTTGGTAATAAAAATTACTAAATATTATGGTAATTAATAAATGTTACTATTAGAGTTTATCTACTTGCACTGCAGATTGAAAAATATTGGAATCTTTGAATGGCCCATGATCATATCCTACTTGGGATTATACTTGAAGGTGTACCCGAGTATTAAAAGACGGATAGAGTAATTTATTTCAGATGTAAGAGCTCCATCTAACAGTTTCAAGTTATAATATCAGAGGAGTGGACAGACATTGGCCGTGAATAGCTGTATAAATTTCCACGACGAATACACGTCAGTTCGTTTTTCAACGAACGTGAAGATTCATGCACGAGATAAAGGTGTTTTCGGTCGTTGTATTCAGTTACGATCCCTCCCCGTTTAAAATACTGTGACTGATAGCGAGCTTTCTACTCACGCGGCACGCCGTGCTCGCGAACTCCGTCGCGCTCGATTACGAGCTACGCCATGACGAAGATACGCTAATAAATTAACGGGTAAATAAACCCTGTGCGAGGAAACGGGCCGCGCCGCGTATCTTCCTCGCCTAGAATAGAATAGAATGTATTAGAAGAGCACGAGCACGATTAATGGACTGAAATTTTGTGCAAGTGGAAAGGTGTAGCGTCAACCTCGAACCGCACAATTTCCCGAGAACGTAAGTGGCCGAAGTGATAGAATAACCATTCCGTGCTTTGAGAAATGTGAAACCACAAGTAGGATACTCTTGACAGTTACCTGATTACAAGCGAGCTCTCCTTTCATGAATGTATTGTAGTGTTTTCGTCGAAAGTAGTAATGAATCTCTATTCTAAATATTTAAGCATAAATAAAAAGGATATAGATATTGTGGAACTCGAGGAACTCAATGGTCGAACAGGGCAAGTGCATTTTCTTTCTAGAAAAAGATATGTAGATACAGAAAAAAGAATTTCTAAAATGTTTACCTAGATTTTCCTTTAAATAATTTAAGAGATTGTCATCTCATACTTTGATCTTGGTAACACTAACCTAACATGCTCTCAAAACTTGGATTCTTCTCTGTCTTTATGTCCTTTCATCTCGTCGGCAATTTTTACGATGGAGAATAAGGAAAGGAAAAAAAAGGATAGAATGGAACGTGATAATTAAGAAAATGTCCCATTTCCGTGATCCAGCGTGTTCCTTTCGTCTGGAGGCGAGTCTTTGGCGCGTTTTCCATTCGGTGTACAAATAGCTCGCAGACGCCTAGCTTCTGTCGGCTTCTCTCATGTCCCCGGGACGCGTCGCGTCGCACGCTTCATGCTTCTGCGCTATCCGATGTCGAGCGTCGCCGCTTTAACTTTTAATCTGTTTCCTTTTATCGCTTTCGTGGACGAGCGTTGGATAATATGCGAGATAAACTCATATATTTGCTTCGTCTGTTCTTCAAAGCGATTTTTTGACAGAATTATTTGTCAGTTAGAAAAGTAGTGGAATAGAAAGAATTGTATTTCGGTAGTGTATGATGAAAGAAGTATTTTCTTTTATCATACTATGAATCTATTTCAATTTTAGCAAGTTATATATCGTTATACAAGATAAATTGTATATATTTTAATTATAAAGATGTTAATTTTTTACTATCCTTATTATGCTTTATTAAAAGATAAAATAAATAACATGTCAGAATATTTTATCGGTTTTGATGTAAATACAGAAACTTGTTTACTACCGCCATGTGAATGCACCTCGTCTGTGCTACCGCCTTCAATAAGGATCGGTAATGATTTTTATATAGTTAATTATAACTGTGGTAACATTTGATGTTACTTACAATAATTGAATTTTTAAACAATATCTTAAATAAAATATTCTGTAATGAGGTTACTATTTACTATCCCAAGGAGTTATTTTGCTGAAGTGCAAAGGGAATAGAAGGAAACAAGACGACAGCAGAGAGACGCATTAGCCATATTCCGAGGTTGCATGGCGGAACGCCCCTTTCATACCATCCCCTCCTACCTTAGAATATCGTAGAAAGAGAATTTACCAACAAAGAGTTACACATTCTGCGTATAAATTAGCAAATAAATTACAACGCTTAATCTTGCTTCTTTCTAAATTGTTCCATCTCTTTATATTACCAAATGTTTTACCAATTCAAAGATATCTAAACTCGATTGAATCAATTAATGAAGTGATAGGCAATATATACTTCGTTTCATCTTTTATTTAAAAATTAATTTAATCCGAAAAATCTTAATTATAATTTAATTCATTTATAAAATAAGAAAATGTATGCATACCAAAATTGTCCGAAGAATGTAATAAAAATATTACGTATTCCGCATGGATAAATACTCCGAATTTGGGCGAATTCTAAATAAAAACGTAGAACATGGAAATGAAACGAGCATGCGCGTAGAAAGGTGTCTCATTTTGAATTTGTTTAGAAATTTATTTCGTTCAAAAATTTGTTTATTTCTTATTTAATAAAGAATTAAAACAAAAATTATTGTTACTAAGATAATAAATTGAGATTGGTTTTTTATAATAAGTATCTATTAATATTGCTACAGAGAAAAGTTATCCGCTTTTAGTATCGGCATGAATTAACGTTTAACGTACTTACGTCATGTACAATTAAAAAAAAATGAAACAAAACAAAAATATAAATCTTTATAAGAATTTACTACGCTATGTCATCAAGATATATACTCGAGGTTGGAATTTATATTTTATTCTACGATACACGTAAAGCATTAAATCATTTATTCAATGCTTCTTTTCCTCGTATATGTATTAAAAGACAGATACTGATACAAAGAAAACAACGAGCGTACTATTTTACATGTTTTTCAATCTACAAACGTATCGAATCAATTTACGACTGTTCATCGACATACTTATTCCTTCATCAGGATTTTTATCCATTCTACTTACACGATGGTATTTAGTTAAATAATATTCTATAACAGCCATGATACAAATATATAACATTTAAAAAATATGGGATTCCAGTGAAATACAACTACCCCCGATTGTATGTTTCTTATATCTAAGAGAAATCTAAATAATGTCCGGCATTTGACGTATGATGAAAAAATGAGTATGTAATTTGATGGAAGGAATGAATTTATATTTATATGATAACAAGTAAAAAATGAAATCTTTTCTTCCTTTGAAAATTGTAAACTGTTTATACTTGTGTTGTGTAAGAAAACATTTTTTTCTTCGTTGGACCATTCAATGTACGTAATATGTACAGTCACTGTAAGTACATTTAATACTAGCCATTATTTTCATCCTTTACTTCATCTACCTTTATTTCATCCTTCTTTTCAATATCATTTGTGTTTTCGTAATTTTCATCCTTGTCAGATTTCATAGAAACATCAGCCGGTTCGTTATTCTCTGATTCTAAGTTTTTCTCTGGATTTGGATCACGATTTTCTTCTCCTTCTTCCGTTGATTGCGGAACTTCCGCTGTTGTATTTAATGTTGCCGATCCATCGAAATTCTGTTGATGCTTTCCAAGACCTACTTGTACTTCTATAAGTTCGAGCTCTTCAATCAGTGCCTTCTCTCTTCTTTCAATTTCCTCTGTAAAATAAAACAAATGCATATTGCGATTCTTTCTATTTAAGACTCAATGCAAAATTCCTCAAAATGCGTACCATGTAGTTCTTTCGCAGATTGTGCTAATAATACGTCAGTTTGTGGATGTTTACGCTTTGGTACGTAATAAATAGGAGGTTGGGCACGTGTTTTTATAAACGAAGCAAGTGGTAATTGTGCAGCGCGCCAATCCTGAAATTGTCGGCTGCGTGCCAACTTTGCTTCCAACGCTCGGACTTCCGCTAGTTGCCGTTTACGAGACAGGAACAATTGTTGTCTTTCTCGTCGTAATTCTTCCTTTTCTCTCCTTCTAGCTTCCTCTACTCGTGCTTCTACTTCTGCCTTTTTATCTTCCTGCAAACGATCGGTAATTTTAAAAATATGCAACAAAACATTTGTCATAATGATTAAAAATATACTTTTGCTTTCAATTTAGTTTCTTCCTGTCGAAATTTTTGTAACGTCCCTAAAAGAGCCCCAAACATTCGTTTATTCCTTTGTCTGCTACGTTCGTCTATTCTTTCACGTCTAATAACTTCCTGCCTAGATGGAATTTCTCTTGGTGTTGCTATCACTCTAGAAGACACTGCCGGCTAAAACAAGTACATAATAATAATATTTAAAATAATCTATTAATGAGCATGAGTATATTAATTGTTATAGATTTCTACCTTAATAACATTGTCATCTTCATCAGCACTATCGTCATTGTTAGAAGGTACACGTGCACTTAATCGACTGAAAACAGTTTTTGGTTCACCATTTGAACCTTGCCATCTCCTTTTTCCACCAGGTAGCTCGTTGTTGACAAAATCAGAAACAACACGTCTTCTATCCTCTTGCAATGGTCTCTTTTGTGATAATCTATTGAAATTGTAAATGCACAAGGTACACATACAGGGTACAAGATATACATACAATCTTCTCTTTTCCTTTTAATAAGATTACGTCGATATATTGTAGCTATTCGTGAATATTTATTACAATTAATATTTATTATACTTAACATGTTTACACACTGTCATTACGATATTATTACGATGTTATAAATAAATGCAATGGGATCACGCATAATTTAATAAAGTGATATGAGCTCGACGAGATATAGGTTATGTTTGTAGACAATAATGTTTCATTCGAAGATCAATGAACTATCAGACAAAATTTATGTTTCACGATGCAACATTCGCCCACGATGTTTTAAGAGCATTTGAAAGCAAACTATTCAGAATTTAACCTGGGTGGTGGTTGTAGCGGACCGTTCTCTCCATCAGGGAGATCCCGGCCCAAAATTTTTCGAATACTCCGATCGAGTCCTCGAAGACCATCTCGAGCGGCTTCTAATTGCGCTTCTAACCTCTCGGCACCCCATGCCTCTTGCACGTCTAATTTTCTCATTTATTTACTTCTTTTCACGCTTACTGAAATTGTGAAGCCAATTTATTTAACGAACTACGACGATTGTTGTCGAACCGCATTACTGTCGTGGAGCCACCTACAATTTCGTTCCTTTTTCCAAATCGATAAGTCTCGGGATTTTTCCTTTCGCTTGTAGATCGTACTTCTAGTAAATTTCTCATAATGCCAATTTAATACATTGCGCAATTGGATAAATTTAATTGTTAATCGTCTAATTTTTGCAATATTTTAAAGTTTATTGCAAATTCTTAGGCCAAAGGAAGAAATAAAAGAAACGAGAATATTAACTTTTGAAACATATTTTTTACTAACTAAAATTGCAACATAATATTTATGTATATACTAATCGAAAATATGATTTCGTTTATTAAAAGAGAAAGTAAAAATATATTCTATATCAGAACAACAAAAATAATTCAATTTACATTTTAAGTATTTTTATTATAAGTATTTCCCTATTCTTTTATTACACATATATGTGTTATATCTATGTGTAATATTTGTTGGCGGGCAAATTACAACCTTTACGCACGTTCTTTAAGTATCGTATTCCCTTGTTAAATAATAACTACTTTTCTTATTTAAATAGGAAACATGTTGTTTAGAATTAATTAGCTACTTACAGTTTACATAATTAATTATTGTACAAAATGACAAGTTTACAAAATACAGGAAAATTTCGACCGTTTAAAGGAAATGCAAGGAATGATCAAAATCAAGAAAGAAATGTGTCAGGGTAATTTAATTATAATTTAAAATATATTACAAACTATCATGTTTTTTCAATTTATTCATTCTTTTATACGTTGTTTTAGTGAAACTTCAGGAGGTAACAGGTTAAATGAAGTTAATGAAAATATAAGAATAGATGGTTTATATGGATTTTACAATATAACTGATACAAAGGAAAGAACAGGATTTCTTATAAATATGCATGCAGTAAGTATAAAAAATATGAAGAATATGATTAATTGCTTTGTAATTATTCTTTAAATTATTATATTTTTTTTATAGACAGAAATTATGGAAGATGATAAGAGATTACAAAGTGGTGTGGATTATTATTTTTTAGAAGAAGATTGTAGTAGATTTAAAGTCTCGTATCCTTATAATCCATATTTGTATATTTTATGCAAAAAGGATACATATGAAGAAGTTACTACTGGTTTAAATAAAAAATATCCTGATTTTATACTTAAAATAGAGACTGTGTACAAAGAAGATCTTGATTTGGTATGATAGAATTGAAAGAAAACATAAAAGACGTTAGACTTAATAATTTTCCAATGTCTCTTTCTAGCCAAATCATCTAATTGGTTTAAAGCAGAAATACTTAAAAATTTCTTTTATTAATACTGTGGATTTGAATAAAGTCAGACGTGACATTATGAAGGCAGTAAAGATAAATAAAGAACGTGAAAAAAATAATACTTATTATTCGGACATGTTGTCAAATGTACTACATACTGACCAGGATGCAGGAGACATTAAAAAGAAAACCATAGATTTTATGGATAATATTCTTGACATCAAGTAAAAATTCTAATGTACTTTTATTTATATGCTGAGTTATAATCTTTGTGTTAATAATATGCATTTGTATAGAGAATATGATGTGCCACATCATGTACGTGTCTCTATAGACATGAAAATTTGTTGTGGTAATTGGTATTCTGTGAAATCAAGAGGAAATGATGTACCAATTATTACAAAGAGAGATGATCTTATTGAGCCACCTGATCCAATTGTGTTGGCATATGATATTGAAACGACAAAACTTCCTTTAAAATTTCCAGATGCTGATACTGACCAAATTATGATGATCTCATATATGATTGATGGACAAGTATGAAAAATATCCTTTAACTTTAATATTTAATAATTTTTTGTATGCGTATGATATATTTTAGACATTAGCTATAGATATATTATGTATTTTATAGATATATTAGATACATTTATATTTTCAGGGATATTTGATAACAAATAGGGAAATAATTTCGTGTGATATTGAAGATTTTGAATACACTCCAAAACCGGAGTTTGAGGGATTTTTTACAGTTTTTAATGAACCTAATGAAAAAGCAACGATAAAAAAATTTTTCGATCACATAAACGATATTCGACCACATATATTCGTAACATACAACGGTGATTTTTTCGATTGGCCATTTGTAGAAACTAGAGCAGCTTTTCATAACATGGATATGAAAAATAGGATTGGTTTTTCCAAAAATCGTGATGGAGTTTATAGTTGTAGGCCAGCCATGCATATGGACTGTTTGAGGTATTGTAATTTGTAAAATTAAATTCATTTAAATTATCGCATAGAAAAATAGAAAAAAGATGATTGACAGAGAATTGCTTCTAATATATAATTTAATATTGTAGTTGGGTAAGACGCGACTCTTATCTTCCTGTGGGTTCTCAGAATCTAAAAGCTGTAGCAAAGGCGAAGCTGAGATATAATCCAGTGGAATTGGATCCTGAAGATATGTGCAGATTGGCATCTGAGGAACCAGAGACTCTTGCAAACTATTCAGTTTCAGATGCAGTTGCTACATATTATCTTTATTACAAATATATTCATCCTTTCATATTTGCTTTGTGTACCATTATTCCTATGGAACCAGATGAAGTAAGTTAAAACAAGCCAAATTAAGTAAAGACAATATAAATTATTCTAAGTAAATTTCTTTATTTACAGGTACTTAGAAAGGGATCCGGTACATTATGTGAATCTCTTTTAATGGTACAAGCTTACCAAGCTAATATTATATTTCCTAATAAACAAGAACAAGAATTAAACAAGTTAACAAAAGATGGTCACTTATTGGACCAAGAAACATATGTTGGAGGACACGTTGAAGCTTTAGAATCAGGTGTTTTCAGAGCTGATATTCCTTGTCGATTCAAAATAGTACCGAGTACAGTAGATGAATTAATAAGTGGCGTCGAATCTGCATTAAAGCATGCTATACAGGAAGAGGAGAAAGTATCCATGGATATGGTTACAAATTTTGAAGAGATAGTTGAAGAAATTAGAGTGAAGTTGAAAGCTCTAAGAGATCAACCACTGAGATTAGAAAATCCAGTAATTTATCACTTAGATGTCGGTGCTATGTATCCAAATATTATTTTAACCAATCGTCTACAACCATCTGCGATGGTCAATGAAACTATATGCGCTGCATGCGATTACAATAAACCAGGAGCACTTTGTCAGAGAAACATGCAGTGGATGTGGAGAGGAGAATATTGTAAGACGTATAAATAAAATTTATTAGGATTCAGTCTATATAGAAACATGTGTTTTTGCTTAATTTCAGTTACTGCAACTTTAAGTGAATATCAGCGAATGCAGCAACAGCTTGAAAATGAAAAATTTCCACCGCAATTCCCGGGCGGTCCTCGCAGAGCGTATCATGAATTATCTAAAGAGGAACAAGCATCATATGAGAAAAAGCGACTCACAGAATATTGCAAGAAAGCTTACAAGAAAGTTAAAGTTACTAGCATGGAAGAAAGAACGCAAACGGTATGTCAAAAAGAAAATTCATTTTATGTTGATACTGTACGAGCATTTAGAGATAGAAGATATGAATATAAAGCTCTTACTAAAATTGCGAAACAAGAAGTAGCAGTAGCCATAGCAAAAGAAGATGCTGCTGATATCAAGTCTGCTAAAAGTCGAGAAGTACTATATGATTCGTTACAACTTGCTCACAAATGTATTTTAAATTCCTTCTATGGATATGTCATGAGAAAAGGGTATGTATATATATATGTTTTTTCTATTCTATTCTTTTTGTATTTAAAATTATTAACATGATGTTTACATCAACATATTAGATCTCGATGGTTTAGTATGGAGATGGGTGGCATAGTGTGTTATACAGGGGCACATATTATTATGAAAGCTAGAGAGATTATAGAGCAAGTTGGTCGTCCTTTAGAATTAGATACAGACGGAATCTGGTGTGTTTTACCAGCATCTTTTCCTGATAATGTAGTTGTTCATACCACCCACCCAAAGAAAACAAAATTAGTAGTGTCATATCCAAATGCTGTTCTTAATTTTATGGTGAAGGTAAATTATAATTGTAATAAAATTTTTGATTTACTATAGTTTTTTTCGTGCACTATTTTCATATTATTTGCAGGATCAATTTACTAATGACGTATACCACGAACTTGTTGATTCTGAGAATTTAACATACAAAATTAAGAGTGAAAATTCTATATTTTTTGAAGTAGATGGTCCCTATTTAGCTATGGTATTGCCTGCAGCAAAAGAAGAAGGAAAAAGATTAAAGAAACGATATGCAGTTTTTAATTTCGACGGTTCTTTGGCCGAATTGAAAGGTTTTGAAGTAAAACGAAGAGGCGAACTCCAGTTAATAAAAGTTTTCCAGACGTCTGTATTCGAGTCTTTTTTAAAAGGTAGCACATTAGAAGAGTGCTATGCATCAGTAGCTAAAGATGCAGACTATTGGCTTGATATTCTTTATAGCAAAGTAAATATGCAATATTGTTGATTTTATTAAATTGAATATATTAAATAAATAATTAAAAATCTTTATAGTGTGCAGATATGCCAGACTCGGAGTTGTTTGAACTTATATCCGAAAACAAATCAATGTCACGTAAATTGGAGGAATATGAAGGCCAAAAATCTACATCCATTTCTACTGCTAAAAGATTAGCTGAATTTTTAGGTGATCAAATGGTTAAAGATGCCGGTTTAGCATGCAAATATATTATTGCTAATAAACCTCAAGGTGCACCAGTTACAGAACGGTAAGAGTGAAATCTCGCTTTTGTATAAAAATTATATGATATAAAATTATATATCATAATTGTGCCATATATTATATTACATAATTAAATATATTATATTGTTAGAGCAATACCATTAGCTATATTTCAATCGGAACCAGCAATTAGAAAGCATTATTTACGAAAATGGTTAAAGGATCCTAGTTTACAAAACGACGATATACGGCACATTTTAGATTGGAGTTATTATATTGAAAGACTCGGGAATGCTATTCAAAAAATAATTACAATTCCGGCAGCAATGCAAGGGGTATTTATCGTATTTATATTAGATATGCGAAATTTCTTAGTATTTAAATATTCATTAGAACGATAATTTCTTTCCTAGTTGTCCAATCCAGTTCCTAGAGTAAAACATCCGGATTGGTTGCATAAAAGAGTAATGGAAAAAAGTGCAACGCATAAGCAAAAAAAGATTACTGATTTATTTACTGTACTGCCTAAAGACAAAAACGAAGATAATAGTGCTCAAGATATAGAATCATGTGATATTGAAGATATGGCAGGGAAAGCTTCAACATCTAAGCAATCGTTGCCAATTGTCAATAAAAGGAAACGACAATCTTTAGAAGGAAATGAAGTAGAAAATGCAAATAAAAGTTGGAAAGAGGTTTTAGGTTCACCACCGCCAATGGGAACAACAAAGGAGGAAAGATTAAAATGGTTGGAATTTCACAAAGAAAAATGGGCTTTCCAAGCTAAGCAAAGGGCTGGGTATCAGAAGAGTAAAAAGAGTAAACGTTCTAATAATGATGGAGATCAAGTTAATTGGAGTATTACAAAAAATACCAATACATCTACATTGGGTGGCTTTTTGAGGCGAAATCAAAAAAAATTACTTGTAACTCCATGGCAGATTATTCAAGTAGGAATAATGTTCTTTATAATAAATAGGTATATCTAATGATTTAAATAATTAATTGATCGATTTAGATATCACCGACAAACAAGCCTGGTTTATATCGATTGTGGGTATTAGTCGATAAAGATCTTCATCAGTTGCGTCTTGTGGTGCCTCGTATATTTTATGTGAATACTCGTAAACCTAAACCTGATCCAGAACCAGGTAAAAAAGTATCCTGGAAGAAAAGCATGAAAGTTCTTCCACGATCTCGGCCTATATATAATTTATATCAATATACTGTACCGGAAATACAATTTCAACTATACAGTCAGTAAGTTTCATTCTTTTAATTTGGTATTTTATACTTATCTAAATTATAATTATCTAAATTATTTTAATTTGTTTATAGAGAGCTTTTAGAAGATATGAGTAAACCAGAAATTGAAGGAATTTATGAAACTCAAATGTCACTAGAGTTTAGAGCTATTCTTCAATTAGGATGCGTTTGTACAGTTGATCCCAAAGCAGCACGTAACATGACAGATGGTGCAGACACATTTACCTTAGATCAATTAGAATTCAAGAGTATTGCTACGCAACCATATCTTCAAAATGTAATGATATTTTAATTTATATTTTTTCTTTAATCTAAAAAAATATCTTTCATTTTAGCTCCATGAAATTAATTATATTTTCTTGTACCATCATTGGAGTTCAAATCATCAAAGAGCTTTATGGGGCCTATTTTTGAATGCAAGTAAAAGAGCACATATATTCGTTTTGGATTCTGTGTCGTCAAATCAAATGCCTAACATGAATACATTGTACACTCAAGAACGGGATACAGCGTAAGATTTATAAAATCAAAAGAGTTGAATTAATAAATTATTAAAATAATAATTAGAAAATAATTCTTTTGCAGGATATCTGTGAATGGAGAAGACAAAATTAAATTTTTACCTACATCGATGCAATTCATTGTAAGATTTGAAACAGATTTTCAGCAAATTTGTCGTATCTTACAAGCAGCTATAACTACATATAAAAATGAAGGACATGGAACAACAATATTTATTATTCAAACAGCTTTAGGTAAATTACAATTTGTACAGAAACTTTTCATTGTTGGTAACTTTTTTTGGTTTATATTGTCTTTTTTATGTTTTTATTTTAGATAAAACGGCATTAGCAACTCAGATGCCATTACTTAATGACTTTCCTTTAATTAACACTTATGTACAAGATATCGAAAATTTATATAATACATTGGAATGGCAGAAAGTTGGAGCAAAAATGATGTTACGTCATTACTTTAAGAGTCAACAAATTTTTGAATTAATGTCAGAACAATGTAGATTCTTTCACGCACCAATCGGGAATATTCCCGCGGATCCTATTATTTTTGGCGCAGACTTATTTTTTGCAAGGCATTTACAAAAGAATAACTTTGTATTATGGTGTTCTCAAACGGAAAAGCCAGATTTAGGCGGTAGTGAGAATGATGATAACAGGTTACATTTACATTCAAACATAAAATTTAAATTATTATCATTGTTTTAATATATGGAATTAATTACAGATTATTGACAGATTTTGAAGAAAGTACACATTGCGCTGCTAATAATGCTGGGACTTATTCTAGTGTTTGCATTGAATTAGAGGTAGAAAATTTAGCAGTAAATACTTTATTACAGCATCATCATATCCATGATATTGATGGTACAAGTAATTTTGTTGCCTTTCACATTCAACAACAAACATCTATTCAAGTGCGTAATTTAAAGAAAAATGCATATTAAAAGGTGTATATATTTATATATAACTTAAATCTTTTTAGGATATGGCAACAGGAGATGGTATGACTAGTATAATTCCTAATTACGACGAAACGATTCTTTGCAATCTTGCTTTTAAATCATTGCGGAGCATGGTAAATACATGGCTGTTAGATGTATCAGTTTATAAAAATGTATTCGCAGATTATCAAATCATTCATTTTTACAGGTAGGCATATTTATCTAACGTTTTACATCTATTCTTTATAATTCGAAAATTTATATTTTATAATTCGAAAATTTATATTTTTAGATGGTTGCGTTCACCTAATTCTTTACTTTATGATCCTGCATTAAGAAGAACTTTGCATACTTATATGAAAAAATTATTCGCACAATTATTGGCAGAGTTTAAAACTTTGGGATCTATCATTATTTTTGCGAATTTTAATAAAATCATTGTTTGTACTAAGAAAAGAACAGTGAGTGATGCATTAGGCTATATGGAATTCGTCGTTCAAACAATACGTAATAAAGAAATTTTCCACAGTATTGAAATAACTTTTGAACAGTGTTGGGAGTATTTAATATGGCTTGATGTTGTAAGTAAAATTTCAATTTTTACGTTATTATAATAAATAATGTAGTTTAAACCTTAATAATACTTTAAAACATTTGTATAAATCAATAGCATAATTTTGGTGGTGTGAAAGGAGAATTACCAAAAGATATGCAAGAGAATACTGAAAGTACAAATAATGAAAATGCTGAAGAGGAGAATGAGGATGAAGTAAGTATACATGAAACTTTTTGTTGTTTTCTGTTTACGATAGTACGATATTTTTATTGGATTTGGTCTGTTATTAAGCCTGAAATAATAATGAACTGGAATTTGATGGAGTGTCTTCCCAAAGAAGCTGCGTGTCGATCAAGTTTTACTGCTATAATAGCAGGGTATATCCATGCGATTTATCAATTTATGTTAGAACACGAATTAAATACGACTGTAAGACCCAAGAAAAGATCAAGTAATTTAAGTCAGTTATCAGGTCAACTTGGATTAGGATCACTTGAGAATACTGCAGATTTTGCTAAAAAACTTATAAAGGGAGATATGTCTCAAAAACTATTTCAGTAAGTATAATTCTTTCGTTTTATCACTATGTCAAGAAATTGATTGTCATATTTTATTTAATTATATTATAGAATTGTACAGAAAATACATAAAAAACTTCCAGAAAAAATATTAACAATTGAAGAATATCCAAATTTAGATTTAGATGATAAAGATAACAAAAGAATTAATCCAGCATTGGAGTTAATTAAATCAGTTTGTAAGGTATGGGTATGACTATATTATGATTATATTATAAAAAAAAAAGAACTGAAAATTAATTTTAATTTCAGGTTTTATCTCTGGACATGGAAGTTGAAAACGAAGTATATAATTTACAAACAAATATGTTGAAACTAATTAGAGTTGGTAGTTTCAGTGATCTAGTTGAATGGAAAGATCCGTGTATTTCTTTGATTTTACCTGAAATTATTTGTAAAGTTTGTAACCATACAAGGGACATTGATCTTTGTAAAGATAATTTTTGTGTTATGGAACAGGATAGGTAATTCATAGTATTATAGAAGCTACATGTATGTCTTAATATATAACATGACTGTTTCTGCAGGTATATATGGAAATGTCCTCTTTGCAAAATGGACTATGACAATGAAGAAATAGAATTCCTTTTGATGGACATAGTAGATCGTAAAAGTATGGCTTACATATTGCAAGATTTACAATGTCGTAAATGTAAAGAAATTAAGAGGGAAAATATGAACGAACTTTGTTCTTGTTCTGGTAACTTTAAGACTTTGATTTGTAAAAGTGAAATAGAGAAATTTATGAAAATCTGTAAATCTGTAGCCATAAAATCTAATATGAAAACATTATTGGAAATAATTCGAAATACAAAACTTCTTATAGACTCAAAGTAATTTTATAAACATATTTAGAAGCTATAAATTGGAAATGAAATTTATAGATTTCTATTGTAACTACTTGTAATTTAATTAGTACTAAGGAAAATACAATTTAATATGTTCATATTTATAATTTTACATATATATATTTTTACAATTATTTATCAAGTGTAACAATTTTAATAAATGTTCTAGTTTCATATATAAGGAGTTACATAATGCGTTTATTTTTCGACTACCGCAGCTGAAATAAAAGATTCTTTATGTTTTAAAATAAATATAAAAATTAATGAAAATCCTAATTATATAAATTACTGTATTATGTGCTTCTGTTAGTAATTTAAAAAATGAGCATACCTGCAAATTTAAATTTTGGGAATTCTTTTGGATCACCTTGTATATTATGTTGTTTCCGAATTCTATCAAGCTCCGACTGCCTTTCTTTTTCAATTTCAGGAGTAGCATCGACTAATTTTCCACCACTAAATTTATGAATTGATATTAGAATACGAATTGATGTTAAAATATAGATATATTTTATTTTTACTTACGCGCTCTTTGCCGTATATTCATGGATTTTATCTATGAAAAGTTTTTGTATCGGATCTGTTGCTTTTTGAAGTGCTGGTGCAAGAATACCAATGTTACGTTTGATAACTTTTGGTACATTTATAATTAGCCTTTGAGTAAGCATTTTTCCTTGATAAATCAGATATAAAATGTTTGTTTAATGTTTAAACGAGAGAAAACATTAAATAATAAATGACAAAGAACGAAGTTAATATTGAAAATTTTTTAGCATAATTATTTATATGGATTTAAATTTTTAAATAAATGAGAAGTTATATACAAATTTTCTCTTATATAATATAGGTTATGTATATTATTAGATAAGATAGTAAAAAAAAAAAACACAAAATACGATAAAAACATGTTGAAATACAAAAAAAGATGAATAATACTATCAAAAATTGTATATGATTTAAAATAATACAACTTTACCTTTTTATTTGGCAAATCCTGCAAGATACTTGTCGATATCTTCTACCTTAGAGTATATATCAATACACAGAGTGTACTCTTACTTGTAACAAGCTACATCAACAAAAATCTCATTCGTATTTACATAAATTACGTAATTAATTAAATTTACACAGTATAATAGATTAAAAATATTAAACTTTTAAAAATGAATCCATCTAACAGAACGATCAAATATATTTATCTAGTTTTTATCCTTGTTTCTAATTAATACATATATATTTATAATGACAACACCATATGAAAATTCAATGATTCCCCCCTATTCAATATCTCATATGTTTGTATGTTAAATTCTAAAAATTTCAAATATTTTATATTAATAACATAGTAGCTAAAAATTTGAATTGGTGCGTACCATCTATTTACTCGTAATATCCTGACCGTGAGGTCGCTCCAGCGGAATACGCACAACACGGCAACGAATCACAGAAGAGAATGCGTACGCTTATCAGCGATTGGTAGATGACATTGCGCCGCGGGATGGGGAGGTGAAGCCCGCTCTTAGTTTCATTCATGAACGTCTGGGTCGTAGTCATAGCCATAATACATTTGTAATCTGTATTGTGTACGGGTATACCGCGTTAGTGCTGCCGATGTGCGTGCGCCTCACAGTTGTACACGTGATTCTTGTTTTGTGTTCAATCCTCTTTTGGTGTTTTTCGTGTACATTATCCGGACAATTGACACGGTTGTGCTTTTCACTGGATTTTACGTTGGAGAACAGGTAAGTGAGCATGTTAAAATCTCAATCCACCTGCGCGATTTACTGCGTGATACGAGCGCGCGAACATAAATCTTCGAAATTTCCGTCGAGTCGTATATCGGTTTCGTACGTTATGCCAGTTTCAAGCTTTATTAACATGAAAACGATGTTGCAAAACTGAGACGAAGAAATTCCGAAATATTACGACAGGATAGAACGTAGCGTCGTGAGAAAAGTAATACGCCTACGTTCGGTCAGGCCTATATTTGTTTTGATGAAGTGTTCTCTTAGTTACTTTGCATCCCACGGAGGATCGAGAAACGTATATTATAATCCACGATACATGTTCAAGCGTGTCACAGGTTTTTTTCTCGTTTATTTACATCGGTTAAAGCCAAGAGTTTGTGTTCGCAAGTGAATAGAAGTTTTGTTTTTCGTGACTTTGCGTTTACATTCTTTCTTTTTATTTGGCGTGACCCCTGGCGTAACGACAACCCCTGGCGAACAATTGTACTTGCGTATTATCTTGTGTATGCGTTCCGTAGATGATTTAGAAGATATTCGATTGCCTGCGTCGTATCGTTCATTATTCGTATCTTTGCCTCACTTGAAATATATTTACTAAAAAGAAAGATTGGTTGATATTATAAAATAGAGATAACGATTAATATTGTAATCGATCGGAACTCAGATGTGTTCACGTGTTTCAACAAGGTTTATTTCGCGGTGAAATTCGATACTTCGACGTTCACAGGAACACTTCGAAGATTAAGCTTTCTGCATTGATTCGTATCGATCGTAAGTATCTCGTACCTGATATCGAAATCGTATCACATCATGCATTACGTGCAGTTTCTTTTTTTTTTTTTTTTTTTTTTTAANTTTTTTTTTTTATCATTTCGACCCATGTCTTTACTCTTCGTTTCGTAGAATTTTTTTTAATGATAGTTCCCTTCGAGTGAAGTGCTCAGCGCTTCATTTCTTGCATAGAAACCAATCGCTAGCACCTTGTGTTGAGGTATATCGAAGTAAATAATCGATCAACAAATAAACACACGTCTCATAAAATTTCGACAATGTAATTTCGTTTCAACATTTTACAATTTCTCATTTGTATAATGAAAACGCAAAATAAGATAAATTTTATACGAAAAGAAGTTTCTTTGATTTTTATACCTTGAAACTAGTCTCGTATACAACTGTTTAATAGATCATCATTGCCAACTTAAATGGAGCTCGTAAAAATTCATCGATTTGTACCAAACCTTGATCTCGATAGCGTGGGGATATTTGATAATTTTCGTGGAATATTTAACTCGGTTTTTTCTATGGCCGCGTAATGTATTTCGCTGGTAATAGCGTGTAGGTAATATTTCCGTTGAACAGTATTTAGTGTACATATGAGCGAAAAAGACCTAAAAAGTGGTGGAGGAGGAGGGGGAGTAAAGAGATAGGAAGCGTAAGGGCAAGAGAAAGAGAGAGAAATAAGTGTGTTGGACAGTGTAAGTTAACGCATACGGGGGGATGGCTAGCCTGGCAATTTAAAAAAGGAACGTGATGCCCTCAGTGTTGGTGGGTCGAATGGTTTTTGTACACTTTCTCGGATCTCGGGGAGTAACAGCATGGCAACACTGCGACCTACCATGCTTCTCTCGTTTGTCTCTCTGCTGTTTCTTCTTTCTACCAAAGACGCGACAAATATCAAAGGCCAGAGAAGACACCATGATGACAAAGCACCACGAGCGTTCTGACATTGCAGGAGGAACAGAAAGGGAGAAGGTAAAAAGGAAGATGAGGAGAAAGCGAGATAAAGAGATATTCTAGCTAGGAAGAAAGACGGAAAGAAAACCGTTGATCGGTTTAGAGACAAGACAGATTCCAGTTTCGCCAAATAGACTTTCTATGAAAAAAAAAAGAAGATGAGGAGAAAGCGAGATAAAGAGATATTCTAGCTAGGAAGAAAGACGGAAAGAAAACCGTTGATCGGTTTAGAGACAAGACAGATTCCAGTTTCGCCAAATAGACTTTCTATGAAAAAAAAAAGTTAGAAGAAGGAGAATTTCCAGTTTGAGATAAACTGTTGCTTCTTTTTTGACTAGGTTAGTATATTTATCATGCGTACTATGCTTTGTATGCGTTCTCCAACTGGAGAATTATGGAAAAAAAAAAAAGTTAGAAGAAGGAGAATTTCCAGTTTGAGATAAACTGTTGCTTCTTTTTTGACTAGGTTAGTATATTTATCATGCGTACTATGCTTTGTATGCGTTCTCCAACTGGAGAATTATGGAAAATATTTTCCATAATCGGGCTGTTGAATTTGATTCTTTTATTTAATTTTTTGGCAAAGATTTTAACTTTTTCCTTTAAAATATTGGTAGCTTTTCATTTTGTATCTCGAAATTAGCAAACGGGTTCTATTTCCTCTAAATGTCGGTCACGTGACCTGTGGCTCGTTTCGTCAATTGTACGACGCGACCAACAATCGTTCGATAGTTGCTCGCCTTCGATTCTCGAACGAAACGTCCGTTTTGCAAATTTTAAACTGGCAGTAGTGCGTCGGTAATTCGCGGCACAGGTTCGGTCAGTGAAACGAATTCGGGAATTGTGGGTGGAGAAAAGATATCGTGGCGGTTTTAATAGGTTCGAAAGTCAAGCTCGTAATGAGATTTCTCCTCATATGGGTCCATCGTGAACGCTGAAACTTGCAAAGGGGTTCATACGTCTCGTGACCTGGAAGAACGAACGTCTGCCCGCATCTGGAAACCCAACAGCAGCTCCTCCAAAGATATTATATTGCTCTCTCGACGGAGTTGAAACAATAGACACTTCAATTTCTTGGAGGTTAGGCCAGCTCGTACATAGTGTCTCAGAAAAACGAAACGAAAATCGTGGTAGTCTTGAAACCAGAGGACATTCACTGTTGGATGCATGTAAGAATTATACGCTCGTTCTTCCGCCATTTTGTTTAACGTTTAAAACAAGCCTTTTGAACGGAATTTCTTTTCATTATTAAAATATTATTAAAATTTTTAAATATTTATGATAATATTTTTTTCGAAACTTTTATATTATTTTCTTTTTACCTGGGGTTTAAATCAATTGTATTAATTACATTTTTATATTACTAATCAGCTAATTTTCAAAAACCGAATATTCGTCGTCGAGGACAACATCGCCAACAGTGTTGCGTAGTCGCAAAATGTAATAAAATTATCTTTTGATCGACGGATTTTGGAAGGATGAAACACGTATCTGGAATAAAGGTATATAACAATTATAAATTTTATGCGAAGCATAATTTACAATTATAAATTATAAACAGGACGAATAATATTTCAAACAACAAAGAACTGTATGTTTAAAAATAATACATTAGTAGATGTAGCCATTTGTCTTCTTTAATTATAAATTTTATGCGAAGCATAATTTACAATTATAAATTATAAACAGGACGAATAATATTTCAAACAACAAAGAACTGTATGTTTAAAAATAATACATTAGTAGATGTAGCCATTTGTCTTCTTTTTCTTCCACCTTGGTTCTATTTCATCGGCAGAAAAGTATAGTTTTCAGATAGGTAGTTCTAACTCAGTAACTTCGACGCTACATACGTGAGACATTACATGTGAGCCATTCTTCATTCCTTCTTTCTTTGTTACAGTAGTGGGTAGAAAATTCGAAATGGTACATATAGGTGTTTAATACCTAGTTCTAACTCAGTAACTTCGACGCTACATACGTGAGACATTACATGTGAGCCATTCTTCATTCCTTCTTTCTTTGTTACAGTAGTGGGTAGAAAATTCGAAATGGTACATATAGGTGTTTAATACCTCGTCTAATGGCGGACATGTTTCAGTGAGAGTAAAATTCAGAGTAAAATAAACCAATGGTGTTACTTCTTTACTACTTCGTATCAAGCGATCTTCTCTCTCGCTTTCGGAAATACAGGTAGACCCATCCGAGTGGAAACGGCATCCCCGTGTTTGCGCGGAAGTCGGTCGGACACTTAAAAAGACGAAACTGATCGCGTTCTCTTTCAAAGAGAACCTACTGATGATCTTCAGGTATATGTGTAATAATAGAGAGAAATGTTGGGAATTTCAGTAATGCTGTAGACTTTCCATTTTATTGGCTTCTTTGACAATGAGATTTTATCTTACAAGTATATTTAATAATTTCTTCTATTGTTTTTAATAATATTAGTCATCAAGCAAAGGTCTTATCTATTGTTGAAAGATTGAGAGATAACTAGGCGTTGTAATGTAATTAGTATTTCTGAGAATGTGAATTTCCATTGAAATATTATCAAATTCTGGTATCTTCTGGAAGAAGATATATATTCTAACATAGTCCATATATAATCTAAAAGTCAATGATCATTAATCAATGTCCAAACTCCTTTCGACATATGCTTTCTCTTTGTTATCGACAAAGAAAAACAAGAATTGGTCAATTGGTAATGATAGATGATTATTTTTGATATCAATTTATTTAGAAATACGTTTACACTTTTTATCAGGATACAATTTCACAATTAATTTGCTAAATCTTTGGACTTGAACCGTGTTGTTCTTCGCTCTTCACTCGTCAGATAAACAAATACGAGAAATTATATCTTTCGCCGAGTTAGATTGATAGACGTGTTTTCGAGATAAGAGTTTAGTCCTCAGTTTAGATTACCGAATGAACATTATACGTGTGTTATTAATGCCATAATCGAAAACAGCAACGTCGAAAAAAAGAAAGTTTTGTTGACCGTCTCGGGAATATTTTAGAGATTAATTTAGGTTGTCTTGCAGTATTCTCTAGATAAAACATTTCATTCGATTAACTCGCCCTAATAATTCATTGAAACATTAATAAAAATTGCAAGTCAGCTGCAAGATAAATTTTCACTGAGATGATCGCTCTTCCTTCGAAACTGTTTCCATATTTTTGACGAAAAGACGTATTCATTCCAACTTATTAAAAAGTCATTGGCGCCTTGTGTTAACGAGAGGGTTAAAAAGAAGCTAAATTTTAGGACAGTTTATAGACTGTGTAGCAAGAGTATTTCGGCCGTGTACAAAGAGCCGTGAGAGTCGATGGCGCTGCTCGGGCACTTTTCCACCTACCATCTGTCGTTTGGGCTTCCAGCCGAAGTAACCTGATCTTTGTAGAGAAACCAGGGTTCGAAAACCTCGTACGGTTAGTGCCTGCAGTTCTTTGCATCCCTTTACGCCCGTGAACTTTTTTTTAATCGCAGCTCTTGCTTAATCGCGTCTTGTTAAACTTTACGTTTACAATTCTTCGGTAAGTAGATATAAATACGAAACAAAGGAGATCATTAGAAATAACGAAAAAATAAAAAGGCAATTTGGAGAGGTAAATCATCTTGCATCGTGAGCAACAGGCACGATGTTCCTCGCGTTTTAGAACAACCGAGGCAAGTGGGGGAAAAAGAAGAATCGGGTGGATGAGTAGGTACGTCATGTGGAAGAGAATTTACTGTGCAAGTTACAAATAAAAAAAAAAGGAACGGTGATTTAGCATCTCCAGGCCGCGTGCGAGCGCGTTCGTTGCACGGGAGGACTGTCTGTTTTTAAGGCGAGTTGCGACCGCTATTAAGCGTTCAAAACGCGACTTATGCTTTCCACGTGCAGCCACCGCCTAAATATCGAATTTACACGCCGGTGATTCGAAGAAAACGCCCTTTGCACGCCAAGCGATTCACTCCTTCGTGAAGGAACGAATTTCATTTCAACGTGTAGGACGGACTACGAAAGTTTTTTAACCCGTTGCCTTACGACGTCTCCCTAGTCTTTGATGTTAATAAATTAAAACTGAAGCTAAAATTAAACCTTGAAAAATTACACTGTAATTATAATTTTTATTATAATTCTCATTATGAGTAATTGGTAATTCGTTGTTGTAAGGCAACGGGTTAAAACACAGTGATTTTGTTGATATTCCTTGCTGACGTACGATTTTTTTGCAGCAGAAATGGATATGGAATCCCTGTACGACTACGGGGAGGAGGAACAGGATTTCTACGAGGAGAGTCCTGGTACCAGGAAGGGTTACCCGATCGATCATAGATCCATCAAGGTCAGTGATACCCTTTGACCGTTCATTCGAGCGAGGCAAAGACGGAAGGAAGACGATCGGCGCGTTTATTTAAATTTAAATCGCGCACGATCCACAGGTGATCCACTCGATTACACCGGATTTCTAATTCTGAAGCGACGCGCGCAATTTCGAAACGCGCGACGGTTCGATCTTACGACGAAAAATCTATCCTGCAGCCGCGTGATCGCGCCGTTGCGTTATTTTCGGGCATCTCTTTCATGTCGCCGCTCGCGTTGCCAGCCATTTCTGTTGTGTAATTGTCGCTACCTCGGCGATCGTTTTCCTCATGTTTGTCTCATTCTCACAGATGAATAGAAAGGAATATAAAATAAGATTAGATGGAATTTTTTCTGGATGTTGCTTCCAAATATTTCTGTTACATCATCAGTCAATCGTCTAGTCTCGTGAGAAAGGAGTAAACTGTTTGTACATAATGAAAAGGAGCTAGCTTATTCTCAGCTTGATATATAAAATTCATGGAATCACTTTGTGCAGCGGATAGATGATTTTCGGATCTGTAGAACGACAGGAATTCAACACCGTCGCTCAAGTATGCTATATTGTTTTCGTAAGTTATTAATTAACCCTGATGACTCGTTAGGGCACGAAACGCGATATATAATTTCAATTAAATAGAGGATGGAGAAGGAGACAGGAGAGCGAGACGCGAAAGAGGCCAATCCTGCTCTATTTTCGCGGTAATAGTTAACGTTGGCAACTGCGTTGGCAGAGCTTGCGATTGTACGAGTGCCAGTAACAATTCGTTCCGGAGCTGCTCTCCGCCTTCGTTTCATGAATGAACGTAGAGCCAGCGTTCGTTTCTCATCCCCTCTCGCTCTTCCATCACTGCCTGACCTCATGTGCTCTCTCACCGTCTATTGCTTCTAACGCGTTCCTCTTCTCTCTTGGATCTCTCTTACTCCGTTTCTCGCTCTTGGCTCCCTCTCTCCGTTTCAGTCGGTTGCACACCCTCGCCATCGATCTCTCTTTATTCTCGCTCCTCCGATCGTCTTTCTCTCCCTTCCCTTCCCCTCCCCTCCTTGTTCTTCCTCCTACTCATTCCCTTGTGTTTCCTCCTTCGTTTTATATTCCTTCGGGGCTCCTCGTGCCGGGCTAAAAATCTTGGAATAGCGTGCACGCTCGTGTAAAGCTGTTTGATGTTTAATTGATAGTTCGGTTGGTAGACTATGTAAATGATCGTTCATGTAATGGGGGGGGGGTTATACAAGTTTCGAGTTAAGCGGCTACCTACATATGTACGCGATCGTGTAATGAGTTGTTCCGATGATTTCACGTTGCATTTCAAGTTTCGTTGGGCAGTTAATCGAACCGGCTTGTAAGTCCGTCCTCTTTTCTCGCCTCTTTTCTTGGCTCGTTATCCTCCGGTTCACCGATGCTCGAAGAAAAGACGGTCTTCTTGCCGTTTCTTCGTCTGGTTTCGCCTTGTTTAGCGTCTGCCGGCCCCCATCTGTTCCGATCAGGGCCCTCTCGGATCAGGTCGGCTTAGCTACCAGTTTACGCACTTTTGCTCCGAGTTTCAGCAACCGTCTCGTTTCTCTCGATACGAACACCAAACACGGCCAAATGGACACGTAGGTACGTTTCGTCTTTCTCAGGACTGTACGAGAGAATTTCAACCTGGGAATTTCTTTCACAAAATGCAACACTCTCTGAATTAATGAAAATTTGTTCCATCTTCGCAGCGACGTGTTTGTCGAAAGATAATTCTCCCTTAGGAGAATCGTAAGCTCGAAGAAGGGAAAGAAGAAGGAAAAAGAAGAAGCATAAGTAGCAGCAGGAAGGAGGAGGTGTAGTAATCCTTGGAAAGCGAAAGGAAGAGACGGAAAGTCGGTGAGAGAAGAGTTAGTTGAAGAAGAGGAACCGGGACAAGCGGGAAGAAACGCGTGCACGGCAGCAGCCGATGCTCGGGGGAGGAGAAAGGAGAAATCTAAGTCGCCAGAAATAGCATCCCTTCTCGCATCATGGAGCCAGACCTTCTGCATGCGTCGTTCGTTCTAGTCGCATGCACCGTTGCCTCACCTACGTCACACGCTCTCTCGTGCCCGGTGCATCGTCGTTCTCTTTTCGTCTCTCTGTCTCTCTGTCTCTCTCTCTTCCCTTCTCTGTCGTCTTTGCTTCTTTTCATTAACGAGCCGAGCCGAGCCGAGGGTTGGCGTCGTTATACAATCTAACGGACGTGCACGCGTTAGAAGGGCCCTCTGTGTCACATGCAGAAGCATCTCGACGATGGTTACCAGTCGAACGTTGAAATTGAATTTTTCAAATTGAACCGTCGCTTTCATTTCACTCGAAGATTTCTCGTTCAGCAGTTCGCACTTTTGTGATAGACTGTTTTAGAAATACCCGCGAGAGTGGGCTCTTTTCCTAGAGGGAAGCGTTGAATGCTTAATGGGAGTTGCACGTACTCTGTGTTGGTTTTATCTGTGGTAATTCGAACGATGAATGGCAGTGAAAGAGAGGAAGCAATGTAGGGGAATTTGAATCAGATTGATGATAAGGGCCTGTCTAGAACAATTAGCCGTTGCGATAGTTCTCGTTCAACTCGCCATCGATTCAGGATTAAACGATTTGGGCGTGGTGCATCCGTTTCCTTTCCATCCGTTAGCTTCCCGCTGCATACTGATTACACCTGTTTTACGCCTGACAATACCTGTCTTGATAAATCGATCGAATTAACTGTTGGTTTTCTCGGTTTTTCAGCAGGAAATACATCGAAAGTGTTCTCTTCTTCTCTTTGCTCCTCCTCAATGTAGAATGCCGAAGAGAATATTCAGGGAGTGTCTTTCTCGATTGATGATACCCTCTGAACACGTGGTCCGCTTAACACTCAACAGTCTACAATCATCCTATTTCCTTTTGCCAAATACATTTACCAGTTGCGTCACGTCGTAATCTTTGCACTGTCAAATTTCACAGTTATTCAGAATTTCGTTCCTCTCCGGGGCCATATGTCGATGAATATTTAATAAGAGAAAAGCAGGACAGCTGTTGTCAGCGCAGGAACTGGCCACTTGGCCGTTCCTCTGCCGGAAGTCCTCCGTGAAACTCGTCGAAAAACGATCCTCCGCTTGCATTCGGGTCGTGTCGATCCTCCTACTTCTTTTTTTTTTTTCTCCTTTTAAATCACGCTACACCGAGTCAAAATTCCACTATTAGAGAATTAGTATCAGTTTCAAATACTAACAAGAATACAGTAGAATACTCTTATAGTCTTTGAATATTTTCAAGTTCACGCAGCTCTCCTCTTATCACTCTGCATTTTCCGTTGTCAGAGTTGTAGAGTTCGTTCGTTTTAGGTTCTGTAATTCTGCATATGTCGTACATCGTGAACTGCGGAGACGAACCGAGCGTGAAAGAGTAAGTAGCTCATCTCGGTATAGTTGGATCTCCTTACAATCGATCGTAGGGAGGTTGGCTCACGTGCTTCTAAATATACGAGGCTAACCTTTCAGCTTTTAACGAGGGGTAATAAAATCCATGCCCGGTATTTACGTCGCGAGCTGCTGCGGCAACCAGCAGATCGATCTAGCGGAAAAAGTTTTTAATCGCGCTTCGCGTCTTCTGTCATTCATTGCTGATAAATAGCAACGGCGTATAAATAGCGAACGGGACGATGAATGGCGAACACAACGTGTGTCCATCGACGTTTTTTTTTTTTTTTTTTTTTTTTTTTGGGNAAGCTAATGGCAAAGATTCAAGAAACTTAACCTCCGACTAAATTTCCATGTCGAAACGTTTCAGAATAATATGTTACCAGGCGTTGAAGGAGCCGCGAAGAGAGAAGAGAAAAAAGAGAACGTAGAGAGACAAATGGGGGGTAAAAATAGCCGGCGATCGTGGTTACACGTGAAACGTGCTAATAGCTCTTTTTCGTTTCTTCCTTTCAAGGGCGTATTCGACCATTCTCTCTCTCTCTCTCTCTCTCTTTCTCTCAGCTTTCGCTGTTGCTTCTGTCAGCCGGCCAGAGAGCAGTCTCTTCTTGGCTGGTGTCTCACTTCGACTGCTCGCTTCTCTTTCGACGATTCCTCTCTATCCCCCTTCGTGGCTTCTGTTACTCACTCATTCAGAGAACGGCCGAGCCCGTTCAGAAGCAGGATAATGCCGAGTTCTTATACGAACCAGGTCGCCGTTCTGCCCAAAGGTACGGACTCGGTGCACGAAGATGGGAGCTTAACGCTTTGCACGAGGTATATTTCTGTTTCACCTACCAGCCGCGATCGTGCACTGCACAATCTAACTGGCTTCACTTGCGAATCGAGTCGCCCCCCTCCCCCTTGCACTGCATTGAATTAATTTCAAGAGTTTGAAATTACAAGTTAACTACAGTGCCTGTCTTGGCTTTCAATGATTAATATAGTTCAAAGAGGAAACGACTTTTTGTTTGATCTAGAGAGACGTGTGTGATGTTGGAAAACAAATATTATAAGACGAAGGTTAGAAAGTTCCTGCAGACGTACGTGATTCATTTCCTACTATGTCGATACTATGATAACACGAGGGATTCAGAGAATCCTGCCTATAAAATAAATATAAATTTCTGCTGTAAAATGATAACCAACCACACTGCACGACAAACGCGTGTATACGTGTTGTACGCTTCCAATAAAACGATAAAGTTATCTGCCGGAGTTTTTCGGCAGTTCGTGGAAATGGAACTTTTGTAGGTTGACGGCGATACAAACTTATCGTTAGTGGAGATGATTATTCGGTCTCTTTCTTCTTGGAAATAAATGGAATGCTCGAATGTTCGAGTGGTGATTCGGCTTGTTAATTATAAAAAAAAAAAAAGGATTGTAAAACAGGTAGAAGTTGCAACGTGTCATTTTCGTTCGGAAATAATTACGACGCCGATTTTCTGAGAAATAATTGCATCGTTCGACGTTCTATTCGTACGACGATTAATTTATCTAGGCACATCTCATCGATCGCGAGCAAATGAATTCACGTGGGCGTTATTTTCCCCGTGATTTTCTTCTCGTTGTTCAACCTCGCTGAACTCACGAGGTGGAAAAAAAACAACGCACGAGGAAGAAATATAAACTTCTTCGCGTTATAAATAGCGTTCTGTTTTTATCAGAATCATAACTACTTTGGTATACTTCGTTTTATGCACATTGTGTAACGTTTCATCCGAAAGCGTCAACATCCGCGTTCTAATCATCACTGTTCCACTTCAATCTGTTAATCGGAGTATGACTAATCCCTCGGACGTGTTAATAATTTCTTTATTTATTGCCGTTCGATTCTCTGCTCGAAATAAATCAGATTACACTTAGCTATTTCATTTTTTTCTTTTTTTCTTTGTTTAACTTTTAATCTCGTGATTGCAGAAATTCTACTAGGTAAAAGGATGAGCCTGTGCGAGAGGAAAGAAAGGAAAGAACAAAGATGTGTGACAAATCGAAACGTCTGTCGATGCTTGCGTATTAAAATAATATCTGAATGATGGGGGTCTCGCGGATCGTACTTGACAGTTTAGTTCGACAGAAGCTACTGGCCTGAACGTGTATGGTCACGTAGCTCCAACGTAGTGGAACGAATCGGCACGGCGCTCGGTATCGTTCGAATGCCGATGATGAAAGAGGAAGAGATAGGTAAACAGATAGATGGACTGACAGAGAAAGACGGCAAGCAGAACGCGTGACAAGAATTAACAGTCGACCGCCTATCTGCATACACGTGTAGCATTCGTATACAGCATATACATAGGGGAAAATAATTATCGTGGAAGACAGAGGGGCCGTTGTTCGATTCACGATTTAATCGGCCTCTCCTCCTCCTCTTCCTACTCTTCTCTTTTCTCTTCCCCTTCCCCTTCCCCTTCCATCTCCCCCCTCTTGTTAACGCGAAATCGCTTTTCTTTCTTCGTATTTTCTTCCATGAAAAATCTTGCTCTATTGCACATAGCATCTTCTCCCTGTTCTAAAAGTATTCTAAACTTTCCATCGAATCTCCACACGTACGGCATATTACTGAGTGCGGTATTTATAGGAAATAGAATACTTGGAACGATAGTAAGTGTGATACAGGGTGAGGACGACGAAAAACGAAAAATAGCCTGATGGACGTGTTGCAGTTGTGTCAATTGCATATAGATGAACGGGGGATGTTACACGCCCGTAGCGTGTCTTTATCATCTTCAAAACTGTAAATACTGAATCGTTCTAGAGAACGTTTGGTTGGCCGTGCAACATTTCGATTGTTCGAGCAATCTTGAACCGTCGAAGTGGAACACGCAGACGAGTGTCGGCAGTCGAAAACTCATTCTCTAAATTTTCCACGGCGAATTCGAGATTTATGCGCTGCAGTCTATTAAATTGAATGCGTGCACCATGCACTTGGAGTGCCATTACCGACCATGGTCCTGCGTCTGTGACCGACGATCGTCTGGTGATGGAGAAAGGGTGGTTGATGGACTGGCTCTCCGGTCCGGACACCGGTGATGGAGGGGAAAGACGTAGAGAGAGAGAGAGAGAGAGAGAGAAGAGAGAGAAGAGAGAAGAGCAACGTAAAAGGAGAGAAGAGAATGGGAAAGGGGACGAGGAGCGTGCGTGTAGGTACGGCGAGGTTAGAATGTTGCATCGCGTCGCAACGCTGTCGTTGCATTGCGTACCGTTGCGTCACTCTCTTGTGCCAGCGTTTCATTCAACTTGGAGTCCCTCGCACGAAGGTCAAGCGGTCGTAGCTATCGCTAAGCGCGCCGACGGCTCCTCTCTCCCTCTTTCCACCCACTCCCACTATCGCTGCAACAGTCGATTCATTAATTTGTCCGTCATCCTCGGTCAGAGTGTTGAATTTTTCATATTTTCGTAATGGTCCCATCCGATCTAGATACATTTAGATATACACACGTAGAGCGCAAACGAGTAATAATAACTCTGTACATGATGTCTTGCTATGAAACTCATCCTTGTCCGTCTTTCTTCCACCTAAAAGTTTGATTTCGCCTCGATCAAACCATCGTTGTGGTTCGTCTACTCTTCTTTCTCTCCCTCACTCTCTCGCTCTCTCGTTTTTTGGTCTCGTTCCAACGTATCTTTGTCCCTTGTGCTTTCCATCTTCATCGATCACTTAGTCATTCGTTTGGTCTCTTCTCCCTCTTCTCTTCTCGCTTTGTGGCCTGCCTCCTCCCGTCCCGTTTCTTTCGCTGCCCGTTTCTTATTCAGCGATTTTATTTCTTTCTCCCGCGTCGAGCTCTCTTTTATCCGCCCCCCTCTCCACCTTCTGCCGCGTTCCCTTTCTCTCTCCCTCTTTTTGTCGATTCTCCTCCCTCCCGTTGCTCTTTTCCCGCTCTTCTCCCCTTCCGGCACGTCAACTCCAGCAGGTTCACCGTCCATTCATGCCTCCGCCGAGACACCGTCTCCTCGCGATTCTTTCTACGATCTCTCTCTCTCTCTCTCTCTCTCTCTCTCTCTCTCTCTCTTTCTCTTTTTTGGCCACTGTCCCTCATCGATTTTTATTTATCGTTCCCTTCATCGAACTTTTTCTCTCCTCCCTGTCTCCATTATTTCACTTTTTATTCGCGGACGTTTCACCGGTCCTCGTTTTTTGGTTTGCTTCTTCGATAGAAGAAGTTAGAATCCTCTCGTGCTCGTCCCGATGATCGTACATACCGAGGATCAGACGTTAATAGCAACTAGCGTGAAGATAGTGTGAGCATTGTACAATACTGTAACAATATCGCAGTACAAAAGATATTGGGAACAACGTGGATTCATTCAACGTGGATCTACGGAATATACAGTAGACAATGATCTTTTTAAATCAAGTTCATCTGCTTCGGTTCATACGTTAAGGCTATATAGTTAGAATGGAGGATTGTTCCGATGAATCGTTGTCCTAACAAATGTTACATTTGACGGCTGAAATGCTTACGCTCGTAAGAATCTGTATATACACGTTTGATTGCTTTGACGTAACACAACCACCGTTGTAGGTATAGTCGTACATTGGTAAACTGTAATTTAAAAAAATCCACTTTCTCGAAAACTGTTAGATTATATTTGGCAATATACGTTGCCAATTATCANAAAAAAAAAAAAAAAAAAAAAAAAAAAAAAAAAAAAAAAAAAAAAAAAAAAAAAAAAAAAAAAAAAAAAAAAAAAAAAAACCGGAGCAACAATGCTTGTTTTTTTGCTGTTAATGGGCCAGATTGAAAAGAAAGTCTGTGCTTTCTTCTGTTTCAGCGCGATGCTAGAGGCGTGGGCAGCTATCTGGGAGGCGGCAGCATTAGCGACGGTGGCGGCATGTTGACGGTTATGGCGAAGTTGATGAAACAAGAGCTAGCCTCTGACGCCGAGGAAGAGGGCCTGGTGCCTGCCCTCTCTGGCAGATTCACCTCCATGCGAAAAGTACCCTCTCTCTCCGACCTGTCCGATCCGGAGAGCTCCTTAGGTGAGTTTTTTTTCTTTTCTTTTCCACACTCGAAACGTTTACGATAAAACTGAAGATCAGTTAGCCCTAGTTGGAAAAATCGTCGACCGGGGGGCTCTTGCTTGTTAAGATGCTGTGGATTAATTTGGATCTTAATCAGCTTTTAATTTTTTTTTCACTCCGTGGCGTGGATTTCTTGGGGATGGATTTTTATGGATTGGAATGTTAATACAAACTTTTTAGAGATATACTTTATTAAATAACTTATTAAAAGCGTTCTTTGAAACGTGGAACTATTTTTATAGTACTATCACGAAAAGGTTAGTGATCAATAACTTTTAAATGGCCGTCTTTTGTTTTAATAGAACGTGTTTTTCAATATAATAGAACTTTGATCCATAGATCGGTAACTTCAAAAGTAGTTTGCCTTTCTTTGCAGTTTGCGTAGGTAGTTGAATGACAAAGTCTGCGTAGTTTCCCTTTATGATACATAATCGAGGATCCCTTTTCGAACCACTTGGGCTTAGAATGTTTGCAAGAGATCTTTCTGCTAATAATAGCGGATCTATAAGAAGCGTAGGCTGTGAGTTAATGAGGGATTAATCGTATATTTCCATCACCCTTGTGTTCGACCCGTGCTTTATTTGATTCCAATACATATCACATTGATTCATTAANCACTTCGAACTTTGATTGACGCAGTTCCTTGAAGGAATGAAAAGCCTGAACATACTTGAATTTGGAACATTTTTCTTAATTCAACTGGACTAAGAATGTCGACAGAAAATTCATGTTGATAATTTATTTAATCTCCAACTCATCTGAAGGAACTCCAAATGTATCCTCTTCTTTTTTCTTTTATGAAAACGTGAACTATTTCTTTCCTGACTTTGTGTAAATACGAAAGCTACGTCATTGAACTCGTCGTTTAAATTCGCAAGGAAGAAAAGAATATAGCATTCCATTTAAAAAATAGAACTTTCTCAGGAAACAGCCTCTTTACGACAAACATTTTCTCTCATAGATAAAGAAACTGTATCGTCCAGTAACCCCTACGAAAAGCTCATCGGAACCACGAAGAATTCCATCGCCAGTCATCGTCAATGGAGAATTTCTTTCAAAAGTCTGCGGGCAAACGTGTGTCAGACAAAGAATAGTTTATCGCGGGCAGAGGAGAAGAATATTGGATCGCGCCATAAGGCGTACGCAGCGTGTATACGGCATAGAACAAGAAGCGTACCTACAACGACGATACACCTGCACCTGCCCGCCAGTTGCCACCCCTCTTTACGACGATGCTATCTAGGATGGTGTGCATGCCCCCTTCGCCTCTGTTCGCTTTCGCTGCTGCTGGTGCTGCTGCTGTTGCTGCTGCTACTCCGCGACACCTGACGCTCCTTCGGCTCTCTCTTCTGCACGCTGACGCGTGTGCGCACTCCACTCTTTGTGAGAAGCACCATTAACCTGGCTTCTCACACATTCATCCCCGGATTCAAAGATTGGACTATTCCCTCCAGTGTCTGCCTCTGTCCCAACAAACACACGGTTCGCTACGATTTTAACAGAAAATTCTTAAGAGAACGGAAAATGCCTCGTTCCAACAGTTTCATTATTTTAGCAACGTTTGGTACTTTTTTTTTTTTTTTTTTTAANTGAGAGATTTGAGAGGTTAGAGGGATAATTACAAGTTTGGGGAAATATTGGGTATATCACGTCGAACAGTTTCCAAGGATCTCCTCGGATCGTGACATTTCGAGGCGTGGACGATTCCGAATTTGACGAATCTCGAGTCTATCTATCTACTATCGTAACCCCCAAGAGAACTCCGAGCTAAGCAATGAACGAATTCTAAATTCGACGATGCAACACAAATATCTTATCATCGAAACTGTACTCCTTCGAATTCTAAATCCTTTGTCCTCGCAATGTAGACAATTCTAAATTTTATAATAAAATTCAAGCAAACATTACAGAAAAAAAAAAAAACTCTAAAATCAAAAGAACATGGAACCGTAATTAACCGTAATTGTAAACAATGTTCTCCACTTGAATGTCCTAAAATAAATATATTATGATGTACTTGAACGTATGTGTACACGCGTGTTACAGATATACCGGCACAAGTGCCACCGTTAACACCTGGGACCAACAAGAAGATGACCGAGGCCCTGGAGGCCTCTTTCGCCTCCTGGGAGAAGGAACGAGTCCGCCTCAACATAACCAAAGGTGAGCACCGCCTTTTCTTCTTCTTCTTCTTCTTCTTTCTTCCTTTCTATCTTTCTTCCCCTCCTTTCCCTTCCATGGCGTACAGGTTTCTCAAACGATTTCTAATTACAGGATCATTGCCACGGTACATATGATCCTATTCCGCGACTATTGCTTTTTCTACATCCTTACTGTTAACTATATATATATATATTCCAATTTTTCTTTTTTCATTGTTTCTTTTTAATTGTTTTATCTTGTACTTTTTTCGAGGATACCGGTCACGTTTTATCTTGTATCAGGGAAATTTTTTATATATAAATATAAATATATATATATTTATAATAAAAATATTTATAATATTTAATAATATTTAATAATAATTATATATATTTATAATAAAAAATTTATAATAAAAATATATATATATATATTCCAATTTTTCTTTTTTCATTTAATTGTTTTATCTTGTACCTTTTTCGAGGATACCGGTCACGTTTTATTTTGTATCAGGGAAAATTTTTTCTCTCAAGAATATTATCGATCT
>NIPQ01090216.1:0-11741 GCA_002806875.1 Lepidotrigona ventralis hoosana
GTATCACATATATATATATATATATATATCACATGTATAGTATCATGTATATATATCACATGTATAGTATCATATATATATATATATATATCACATGTATAGTATGTGTATATATATATCATACACTTATGCATACATGTATTACATGCTAATGTATATATGTTTATGTATATTTATATACTAATATAATATATGATAGTAATTGTATACTTAGTTATAACTTATGTATTATGTTGTATAGATATACTATATTACATATTGCATGCACACTTATAGTACTGTAAATGTTGTAAATTATTATTGCAAATTATATGTACATGTTATGTAAATATAATTTATATTTATGTACATACACAGACAGGCACATTCTGTGGTAAATAAATCAAATAAATTTTACCTCATAAATCTGCACAAAGTTTCACGATACGAAGCAACAACGCAGACGAGATGTACTCGCGCGGATGGAGGTCGTTTTAAATCGAGTTCGTAAGTGTTTAAACGAGCAGAAACTGGACGATATAGTATTGGTGCGAGGTAAGTAGAGCTGTGTAAGCATGCATAACCATGGAGACCGCGTGGGACCTGTTAGCCCCGCCCTGTACCGACCAGATGTCATTACTCATTACGCGCTATGTCGTTACGGGTTCCTCCTTCTTGATTAAAGGGCCAGAGAAAATCATTCGTTCATACCATCGCGCCCATCCCCGTGGCTTTTTTGTTTCTGTTTCTTGCGCGAGAGATTCGCACAGGTGCGTGCCACGAATCAACAGCGATCCCGAACTTATCGCTCCGGGAATTTTAATTAGATCCCATATCTTGCCGATGGTATGAAATCTCCGCCGTCGGTTCTTCCCTTGTAAATGTAAATCGATCTTTNTATTTTTTTTTTTTTTTTTTTTTTTTTTGTTTCCTTTGTCCGCTATGATTGAATTGAAGTTTAATCATCAATGTGTATCCCCGCCTGAAAATCTTTGGATAAATGCTACATTCTTTTCAAAAATTGAGAAATCCAATAACTCGCTGTAATCTGTAATTCTATCACAAAAATGATGATTGTAATTTATTATAAAAATTTTGTTATAGCCAATTATACACTAGCGAAAAGCGTTCTAAAACTTTTTTGGGTGAGAGTGTAGACTATAACTTGTATATTTGCATGTACATATTTAATTGTCGATATGTTCTGATTGAAGGAAACACATCATTTTTTTCTATATAACTAGGTACTATTTCCAAAATAAATTAAATTGTAAAAAAAAAGAGTTATACGTATTCATGTGTACACATGCGTAACACTATTCTAGTGTAATAATATTTACCATCCAAGTTAATTTTAAGCATTTTACTCCTAAATAAATAAATAATTTTTATTTAGCGCAAAAGTTATCTATCCATCACATATCTCGCAAGATGTCTGACGCTGGGATCAATGCAATTTGCGCATGTTGATCAAAATCCATATATGATCCACGCAATAAAATAATATAACAGAAAGTAATCATTCACATTATTTCCCGTGGAGACGTACGATGCGACACTAAATAGAACGGCGGCTATATACACCTGCCAACCAAACAAGCAGGATTATTCACGTAATGTAGCCAGCGGAGATACACGAGTCACACCTGTTGCTTGCTTCGATACACCGGGTGCGCTGTCGGTGTTCATTCACCCGTGGCGAGTCAACGTTTCCCCTCTAATTCATTCATCCGCAAAAAAGCTTGGAATTATCTGTAACATTTCGATCAGACAATCTGGACGATGATTAAATTCACAGCTACTGATTTTTTTTTTTATCATTTTTTAGGTTATAGACAGGGACGGCTCGTGCGTAAACACTGCGAAACTACGGCATCACCAATTTTTCTCAATATATAAATATATTCATATTTGCTTGTAATATTTAATTTTATCGTCAACAATTTTATACAATTCTCTAATTTTGTAATAAAAAATATTAAATATCTACTGTATTTACGTGTGTGTGTTTCGAAAATTGCAGCAACTCTACGATTTCAAACCACGAGCCATCACTGGTTATAGGTTATGTACACTGAGATTTCGCGTACTTGTTAATACCGTGTAATTGATCTCTCTTGCGATTCCAAATATTCAAGCAGTTTTTAATACCGTGTAACTTATTTCCCTTGTGATTCCAAATATTCAGCAGTTCCTCACTTTTTAAAGACAATTATATTCGTCCCGAAAGAAAAATCAAGGATGAAGTGGTCACTTTGTGCATTTGCCTAGTTCGTTCTTAAATACATGTTACATCGAAAATAGACCGAAAAAGGCATTACGTTTCAAGTAAACGATACGCAAAAAGATAGAAGATGCCGTGCAGCTCGCTATTGTTTCACGTCGAACAGTCACATCTGCGCATGCGCACTAAATGACACTTGCGCGTACGCCGCAATGCAACGCGAAGCATAGAAACACTGTAATACTGGTTACAGTACATTATATTATAGTGGAAGCAACGACCTGGGAGGCCTTTCAGATAATGCAGAAAGAAGAACAAAATGACGATCGAGGCAAAAGAAAGACTGTCGAGCATATCTTGCACAGATATGCATTATGCGTTGTTCGCATTAAACTTCTTGCAATATCTTGCAACTTACGTATATGCATGTACGTATTCGTTATTATTTCCATTGCTAACCTGTACATATAGTAACGTCATATGGAGGTTTCCCTCCCTTTTATACGATCTCAAATTTTCGTGATTTATGACATAGTAGGGTTGAGTTAAATTCGATTTGGTATAGAGATAAGAAGTAACGATTTGAAGCAATGAATCATTCTTATTTTAAAAAGTAACTATTGCACGCGCATCAAATAAATCATTCTTTACCTGAGTTAATTCATCGGAATGAATAGTCCAAGTGCAAGATGGTGGTTTGTAGAATATGTATATAGGAAACTACTCGGAGGGAATTATTTGTAGAAATAAATACAAAATATGAAATAAGATAAAAAGTTAGTTGATTTGATAGTCAAGTAATGAGATGATTCTACGGGAGATCATTTATTTGTTCAAATAAACTAACGCAGGATTATTTCAATAAAGTAATAAGATGATGTATTGTTTAAATAACCTATAAGCCTGATACTAAGGAAACTATTAGTATAATTAAAAATTGTGTAAAATTTCTAATGAACATAAGTAGAATTGTAAAATATAATAATAGTATAAATAATGGTTATAAATAAAATTTCCTCACAAAAGTAAACATAAACAGAACTGTAAAATTAAGAGGAAGTAATTTTTGTAATTCTTGTAATTTGTTAGGGACGATTTTCAATTTGCTAAAACTGTAATTTAATGTAACCGTAAAACAAAAGTTCGAAAAGAAATTTTTTAATAAAAATAGAAATGAAATGATCCTGTATTTAAAAAAAAAAAAGAAAGAAAATAAATGAAATTTTAAAATGCTATATTTGTTACGAATATTTATTGTGCAACTCGTGTTATGCCAATACCGCTACGGTTCTTTATGGCAATTCGAAAATCTGTATATAATTTGTGTAGATCTCTCTGTCTTTGAATCTCGTAGTAACGCCCACGATCAACACGACGATAGGTCACGCATTTGTTAATTCCTTGAAATACTTACTCAAGCAAATCATCCTCCAAATTTATCCGTATATTATATAAGACTAATCGCTCTTACAAAATGCATGACATCGCTGTCGCGGACGTTATGCAAATGTCCCGTAATTCTATCGATGACGAGCCACGCACGTAACCGTGTTATTATTCGCTGCTGCTAATTTCTGTCAGTTTCACGCAATTGTGAATTAAAGTCGAGGCTCAACAATCAGCTGACTTGTTTTCCACGCGAAAAATTTAGATTTGGGAAATAGAAATGTGAAGGACGAAGGAAATAATTATTAAGAATCGAATCGAATTCGATCAAAGATTATTTTAGATTAATTATAGATTTGAATTATATTTAGACTTTAATTATATTTATGTCATCATTTTAAAATTGGACTTTTGTTATATTTAATTACATTTAGATTCGGAATTAGACTGTTGATTTTCATAAATTTTTTTTTTTTTTTTTACTTTTATAAAAATAGAGATTTATTTTATTCATTAACTTTACTTACTGAAAATTATAGCGAGGGTTTTATTTTTTCTTTTAGATACTGAAATTCTCTGACTTTCGCATATAATATGAACATTCGTAATCTAGTATAACAATTATAAATATTATGAATAAAATAATGACAATATTAACAAACAAAATATTATCAAAGTAATCATAAGTTATTACCAGATTTACAAAATTTGTTACAATCTATTTCTGAAGTTTGCGTTCATTCTCATATTCAAACTCGCATAAATTCATTTGCAATGTTCTATTTTCATTGTTGTTGGTATTTCGTAACGAAAAACAATTGGCAGAACACCTGCTTGTTTCATTTCAAACTTGAAATCGGCGTCCGATAACCACCGAAACGAGGCACTAAAATTTCTTCAGCGACTTTTTCACATGTTTTTGTGAAATCGCCACGTTTCGCCTTTTTGTCAATAAATTTCGTATGAGCGATGTCGCGGCGTCGTAGTTTCCGGTATTATAAATAAACTTTCTACTTTCTATCTATTTGGGGAACAGTATCACGGCCGAGTCGTGCCAGACGATCGTTAGATTCGTTCTGACGTTTGGCTGTCTCTATGAGCACTTGGCATTTCGCGGAGAGAGATAACTTAGGGATACGGCGATTTGCGTGGGATTGGAATGTTTGGGCGCGATCACGTTTTGCTGAAAAACATATATATATGTCTGGCGAATATAACGTAGAAACACCTATTCCGGGACGTCGACCTCTCTAACGAACTATTTAAATGTCGCGCGCATTTGCCACGGTTACGATTAATAAACGATCCATCGATCGTCTGTCACGTTGCGAAATCACGAATTACTTCTTGCTGCTTTTTATTAGATCCTCTCAAGTTTCGTGTAGTGCAACTGTACGTAACATATTAATTATGCGACACATTTATAATGTACAATATTACATTGTGTATTATAATGTATATTACTAATTGTATATTACTTAATATGTATTGTATATTATTAATATACTATAATTGATATATTAGATACAGTGTATCAATATATACATTGTATTAACTATATACAACAATAATAATATTTATTAATATTATTAATATTATTATTAATATTAATATTTATTAATATTATTATAATTGATAATAATTTATTAATATTATTATAATTGATATTAGATACAGTGTATCAATATATACATTGTATTAATTATATACAACAATAATAATATTTATTAATATTATTAATATTATTATTAATATTAATATTTATTAATATTATTATTGTTTATAATTTATTAATATTATTATAATTGATAATAATTTATTAATATTGTTATAATTGATATATTAGATACAGTGNTAAAAAAAAAAAAAAAAAAAAAAAAAAAAAAATAGAAAATACGAATTAATATATATAATAATTAATATAATTAATATACATATTATATTTTACTAATATATATTTATTAGTATATTTTATATTAATTAATATATATATATTTATATAATATATTTATTAGTATATTTTATATTAATTAATATATATATTATTAATATATTAAATTAATATATATAATAGTTTAAATTTGAAATTAGAATTAAAATCACACGCGTATTTAATTGCAATAGAGGTAAAGCAAATAAGCGGTGTGCATGCAAATTTTCTAAAGGGAATGATCCAAGTGGAATCAGTCACGCATAAATCGCAAATGGTCTCGCAATTGCTCTCTGTTCCAGGAAACATTGATTCGACATGAGCGTAAAGGCATGATTGAAAATACGTTGGCTTACTCTTTCACCTGTTATCAAGGTGACTTCATTCACCGTGATACGATGGCGCAATCTGAAGAGTGCTGTCATTAAGTGCTCGCCTCGGTCAAATAACCACGCTTCCCTTAAATTGAATTCGCATTAATCTCAAGAGAGTGCACACAACTTGTAACTAAATCTCAGTTATTTTGTGCGTTTGTCAAAAGTTGACCAACATGCGCGTAAAATATGTAAAATATTCGAAATATAGTGTTTCTGGATGGTAGTCAGGTACATGAAACAATTTTGATTACAATTTCTAAGTAAATTGAAATTAAATTTAGTATACAATATAGTTGTGAGTTAAAAATTAATAGTAAGTATAATATGTTGAATTATTAAGTTATCGATTATTTATTATGATAATTATTATGTATGTTAAGGTTTTATATAATTATTATATAATTTTATATAATTATTGTGTTACACATAATTTTCTATGTTATATCTTTTGTTTTAAATAATTGCGATTTTCATTATATCTTGATAATTAAATCACAGATTTGAAGCAATTAAAAGAAATAGAGCGTAAGCAAGAATTTATTTCAGATATTAAATGTTATATCAAAATATTCTGTTTCCTATATTTCATATATTTTTATTACCCTGCATCTTTAAGTTTTTTTCATAAATGCATAGAAATCAATAGTCTATCAAGAATAGAAAAGATAGTTACATAATGTATATATATTTTCTTCTCTCTTTGAAACAATAATTTTAAACGAACAAAACTTTTTATATGTTGAACTGACGACTATTAGTTCGCTTGATTTTTGACTACAGTATAATCTTTTTTTTTACATAAATTTTTATTTACTATATATGTCAAAAGAAATACTTAGTTCAAACCTAATAGTATGGAAGAATAAAATCAGTTTTGTTCCAGATCAAATAATACTTTCTGTTTCCTTCTGGATTTCATCCATCATCAGACTGTGAATATTAATGCATTTATATGAAATTTAGAATTGCATAAGCAGAAAATGGATATACAGAGTAGAGTAGTCGCTATAATATTTAATACATGAAATAACTAGCTAGTGTTCTATCTTTTTTTAAATATATTCAGTAAAATTGAACAGTATATAAAGATCTGCAATCTAGTTATAATTATTTTCTGTTTCAATTTACATAATTAGATTTTGTGCATATTATCTTTTAATTTTAAATAAATATAGAAAATATTATTTTTATATAGTAATAATAATATATAATATACAATATAATATTGTACAATATAATATTAATTGATTTAAATATATAGGAAATTAAATATACATTGAACTTGATGAAATGTATACATTGTATATATCTACATTGAGTTGCAATGAAATACATACATTAAGCATTAAATATACATTACAAGTGCACATTGACTATACATGGAACATTAAATATACATTACAAATGTACATTTAATCTTACATTGTACATTTAAACATAACCTTAAATGTACATTTAAACATACATTGAACCTGATGAAATGTGTTTAACATTATATATTGAATTCAATTACTTGAACTAGTACATTATTACATTGAACTACAATAAATATACAGATTGAAAGTTGACGAATATAAAATAAACTCACTTTCGAAATATTTCCACTTTCGAGTGGTATATATTCGAAAGTCGTGAAACGAAACTCGACTCGGACTCATGACTAGACATTAGGACTCGATCCCATCCCTAGTGCACATATTAACATCGCATGCACGGATGCACTGTATTGCAGATGTGAACGAACGTGCAAGAGGAGGACTCCGGGAGAAAGGTAGTTGCATGGACCGTTTCTCGAATCCAGCCGTGGCGAAGACCGTTGCAACGAAGCTGGCCAGTTACTAGGCAGACACACTCCGATCCGATGCAAATTTCCTCGACACCCGAGAGCACGGATCTGCTAGGCGTGTAGGCGAGAGATGTCCATCCTCTTGCAAGACCAGTCTTCCAACGTGTATGAGACGTCAACGTGTTGGTGGTGGTACCATAGGCGTCACCTAGAATCCCGACGCTCGCAGTTCAACGTGGAAGTATGCAAGAATAGCTTCTCGCCTTTCTTTTTGTGGCTCGAAACAATTAGCACCGTTCGCATTGTCACACCTGAATGCGCTTGTAATTGCAATCCGAGATATGAATGTATTCACGACGAGTGAATGACTGCAGAAGAGAAACATCCAAGGCTGTGGTTCGATCGGAATTAGAGTGAAGTTTTAGATTGTTCAGAGATGCTGGTAATGTTTACAGGAACTGCAAAAATAATTCAAATGATCAATCCGTAATTTTTCATAGAAATTTTATAGATTTAGAACATGTGCATTTTGAGAGATTTGATTAATGAACGCTTGTTGTTCTTCATTGTATGAAGATATTGTTGTTTGTATTGTTCTTTCCTTGTTTCTTGCAGCTTAATTTCTCTCATACAAGTTTCACTCTAAAAAGAATTACTCCTTATTGAAATTTTCCTCTTACTCATACTGTTGATTAATTTTTTTATTTAAATTCTTAAATTTATCCTTTTTATTTGCATTAAACTATTGTTTACTTACAAACTATAGTAATATAATTATTATATAACAGTGTAAACTATTAACAGTCTAAACCACTATTTATTTAATTGCATTTAAATTAGATAAACTTCAATAATCATTGAAGATGTATATAAAATTTACAAGACTACTATGAATCATTTAAAAAAAAAGATCCTCAATCTGAAAATTTAGAAGATTATAAAACTTTAGAGACATATGTATGTATTATATAAGCGCGTTATATCATTTCCTTACTGAAATTCATTTTAAGTTAATTGATCCGTGAAAAATTCTTCTAATTTTTAATTTTATATTACAACTCGCAAACTGTAAGAGATAGAAAAAAGTTGAAATAAAAGTTATTTCTTTCAATTGGAACTATCACCTAGAAAAAGATTTATGATTACTTACAACTTTTATTTATATCTCTTTTCTAATTATGTAAATTATTATATAAATAATTGATTTTTTTTTTACTATATGATAATCCTCATTAAAAGAAGTGATTTTTATTTCAAAACTTGGAGCAACAAAAAAAAATTACCTAATACATATCCATACATTAATAGTGCCTTTGTATGACGAAACTTTCTTAAATAATAATTTTCTAAATATAGTATACTTTTATTCTTCAAAAATTCCAAATTAATCTACATATTGCAATTTACCAAATGGAACTAACTGTAACTTCTAAATATTATTTTATTGCACGATATCAGTTATTAGTTTTCATGCATCATGAAAATGAGTGTAGAAGCTGATAAAAGTAAATCGAAAATAAAAGTTATTTATAATTTCACATATATTTGCAATAATATTTACAAGTAAGAAATTTCAATACCACGAAAATGAAATTAGTACTATTATTGTAAATAATAAAATACAATTTCTGTATTTACTGCATATACAATTCAATAAGATACTATATAATATTATACAGTAGTAGTATAACACTTTAACTTAGTTAGTTTACAGTAGTTATTTACAATAATACATAAAGAACATTCCTAGATATCAATCTTCAAATATAATTGATTAAAGTTTCAATATTATGCAAAAATTACCAATTTATATGTTCCTTTTAAAACTTTAGCATACATCAAACTTTCCAATGAAAATGTATATATTTCATATATTTTTCTCTCGTATTTATACACTCTGTGCAATTTCACCCTGTTTAAAATTTCCTACAAATGTCAAAAAAATTCGCATTTCGTTCGTCACTATAATACCCATCGATAATCCTATCTGGGAATTTGTGTACATCACGTATAGTGGCGCCCATGGTTGGGTACACAAGAAGACCGGCACACATAGTGGCTGATACACGACGTCTATTGGGCGACTCTGTAGGTACATACGTACGACTTCGCTGGATCACGTGCAACTTTCCATATCGAGGAGTTTTATAGCTGTTCCTCGGTAGTAGGATAACCAGGGGCGCCTACACGCGTTCGACTTGGACCGCATCGAGCAAAAGTGTTCAATAACAGAAACATCGACGAAGCCGGCACTGGGGTTAGAGAAACGTGAATGCGGGGAGTACCGTCGAAGAAAGAGACGTTCTCTGCTCTGTGCGAAACGTCTTGCACCGATAATTCATGAAAACCATTGTCTGCAAGGACAGAGAATTCTAATTCCAACATTGGACAAAGGTAACATTTCCAAGCTATTTCAAAATTAATTTGTTGGGAAAATACCGAAGCAAATACATTTACATTGAGACGTTTAATTTATCATAAGAATGTTATAATATTGTTGCTTTTGACAAGAATAATGTTTCTCTAAGATATCATGTAAGATTATTAACCCCTTGCCTTACAGTTTTTTTTTCCTAGTATTCCTATTATAAGTATTACTTGTAATATTGTAATTGTAATATTATTTTAGATATAAAACATATTATTTTAGATTGAAACACTGAAACGAAAAAAATTGAATTTATAATTTATANTTTTGACAAGAATAATGTTTCTCTAAAATATCATGTAAGATTATTAACCCCTTGCCTTACAGTTTTTTTTTTCCTAGTATTCCTATTATAAGTATTACTTGTAATATTGTAATTGTAATATTATTTTAGATATAAAACATATTATTTTAGATTGAAACACTGAAACGAAAAAAATTGAATTTATAATTTATACTTATCAATGTTTAATTTAAAGAAATTAAACTTAAAAATTTCGAATTAAAATCTCACACATTGCATTACAATTTGCTCTTTCTTTCAAGTTGAAATCGTAACTTATATCATGAGTGTGATTCAATATTATAAGGGGTTAATATATACTTACATATATGTAATACTTTAGTTTAACAAAACTTGTAATTAAATTTTCCAATTTTACTAAAAGCATGTAAAATGCTAAAAGTTCTAAGTGGTTGTAATTCAATGGCCAAGGGCTGAAATCATGATTCAAATTAAAACCAGATTTTTTTTTAACGCTTAAGTGAATCTTCAATTCATAGTTTAATAATTGAAGTTTATGTTTGATTTATTTTTTTTCACTTTTCAAAAGAGTACTCATTATTTAAAATCATAAACGTATTTGATAATGCAAACTTATTTATTATAGTCTAAACAGTCTTGTGTAGTCCAAAAGTCTTATAGTTTGAAATTTATTCATTATATCTTACAATTTCAAGAAGATGCTTGCTTCTTTGATTTGTACTTCCCGCTTCTAGGTTAGGTTTAGGTTAAGTTTAAGTTCGATATTAAAAATCAATTACGATAAATTATATTGATTACGACTGAATATCGATTTATAATTTTGTATTTCATCATTTAATTAGCGCTATAATCTTTATTCGAGTTATAAAATCATCACAGTTTGTACGAAAATACATAGAATCTCAGATGAGATACATGAACACAGACAGAGGTTCATAACCTCGTTGTGCATTGACTATTGAAGGTCATCTTACCATTTTCATGTCACATCCTACCATATCGATGTAAGCAGGTTATAGATACGATGATCGATAAATAATAAAGTCACCATACTACAAAAGAAATTTTATACTTTATTTTTAACGTTTATATAATACAGAATATAATGGATGAATGATGACTGTTTATTAATTTCTTAACTGTTATATATATTCTTGGCAATTTGTTTGTAACTTGGTAACCAATAATTTGTTGGTATCTCCGTGATAACTTTTGATAAGACAATTGAATAGCAATAGATGTCGCTACAAGGTTCTGCATCGTAGCGCCACTAATAATAGGAACGAGAATCTTGAAATCATGGCCAAAAAAAATACATTGTATACGAGGTCTATTCACAAACCTCGTCTGTGCTTTAGTTAATGTA
>NIPQ01090220.1:0-12083 GCA_002806875.1 Lepidotrigona ventralis hoosana
ATATCGCTCCGTAACTGTTGCATTTGGACTGAATACACGGTGCAAAAGTGGAAGTTCGATGTAAGTACAAGGTAACGTTGGTAGTCGTAGAGGTTAAAGTACAATTGTGAATGTGATTCGCTCGTGATGTACGATATTGCAATCCTTTATATCAGCGATATTATGATGTATAAACGACGTAACAACACGCTATACATCTGTAATTATTTATAGTAACATGATATTCTGTCAAAGGAGGATGACGTAGCCTCAAAGCATGGCATGTATGTGCTGCCGCCTCGCGGAAAAGTTTTCAACTGCTTTCCTTTAGACGAGGGAATTTCAAACTACGTCTGTTACTGGCACGTTTGTCCTTGCTTGTTATTACTCAGCAAAATTATCAGCTATTTAACTTGTTACTGCATTGTAGAGCACTATTTGTTGCCGCGACAATAACTAGATATTTTCTTCGTGAAAGGAATAATGAATGTGAAGTAAACTCATTCTAAATGGTCGTCTGCAAAATTATCAGCTATTTAACTTGTTACTGCATTGTAGAGCACTATTTGTTGCCGCGACAATAACTAGATATTTTCTTCGTGAAAGGAATAATGAATGTGAAGTAAACTCATTCTAAATGGTCGTCTTATTTTTATATATACATTACGTAATATATTTTTTTACGATTTTCAATTATTTATCTTGTATGATATTACAAATCTTGGCTTAACTTCACAAATGTAATATTAAACTACGTAACTGTTGTCGAGCAAATATTATTTATTGCTGTTTTAAAATGACTAATATGTGAAAATGTGATTTCTTGTTTCAAAAACTTTTGTAACTATTACCAAGTTACTCCATGTTTTAATACCTCTTTTACGTAACTGTTGTCGAGCAAATATTATTTATTGCTGTTTTAAAATGACTAATATGTGAAAATGTGATTTCTTGTTTCAAAAACTTTTGTAACTATTACCAAGTTACTCCATGTTTTAATACCTCTTTCAACTTTCATATGCGATGTTTTTGTTTTGTAATTCTTAATATACGCGTACATAGATGCATCGTTGACACAAATTCTTCTTTATACAATCAAGAAATATATTCTAGAATATATATTCCTTTGAATGCAAACTAAAACAGTGACCTCGAACTAACTATTGGTATATAGAATATGCTCGTAAAACATAAACGCAGAATATCAAAGAATTCATTCCAATATATTTATTCTATCTCTTACGTTCCTTCTACGACCTTGTCATTAAGTCCAAATATTCATGTCGTTTGGATACTTGCAAACACTTTTTTTCATTATTCCATCGATGAAAGTCAAGGAAACCGTGTCTGGTAGAACTTTATTTTATATTCTTTTTCGTTCTTCGCCCGTTGCAGGTATTTGTCCATAGATTCGTGCCCGCATTTCATCATACAACCAGTATAAATACACAATAACGCTAGACTATGTATTGTACGCGGTGTGAAGTTTGGGAAAAACCGTCGTCATCCCTCTGAACGAGCAGGGACCGAAGAATGGCCAAAGAATGAGCGATACGTTGTACAACGGGAGGGCTATAACATTATTTCGCGTTAAATGAAATCAGCGACAATGAAACAGGTGGGAACAAGCAGACCGGAGTTCGAAAGCAATTGCGTTATGCAGAGCTCCGATATTCAGGATTGGAAATGAGAGCTCTGTATTGGCATACCTATTCAGCTCGACACAGCGCGTGTTTTATTGAATTCTATCGATAGGTTTACGTGTCCAATGAAAACCGGGTCTTCCCGTTTACCTCTCATCGATAGTTCACGGTTTCTTTTTTTTTCTTCTTCTTCTTTTTTCTTTCTTTTTTCTTTCTTTTTTTCTCTCTCCCCGGGGCAGGAAATATAATCGACGATGTGACTTTCCAGACTGGTTTTAATTGATAAGGAATTTTTTATACTACTGTGTAATAAAAGCACGGTTGCTCCTTTCTTTTTCTTTATAAATTGCAACGAAGTGTAAAATATTTAAGAAAGATCAACAGGTGCACTAGATTGACTTTTCGATTTCAAGTAGATCATTTATTATCACTTGTGATATCAATTCGATAATCTCCTTTCTTTTTCTTTATAAATTGCAACGAAGTGTAAAATATTTAAGAAAGATCAACAGGTGCACTAGATTGACTTTTCGATTTCAAGTAGATCATTTATTATCACTTGTGATATCAATTCGATAACCGTATTGGTAATGAACAATAAGTTATTATTGAGTGATGTGTATTATCAAGTTGCCTTCTAATATGTATTCTTCATCGATGCGACTTTTACATCCGATATGCTCTCGAACGCGAGTAATTCATCATCATCGTATTGGTAATGAACAATAAGTTATTATTGAGTGATGTGTATTATCAAGTTGCCTTCTAATATGTATTCTTCATCGATGCGACTTTTACATCCGATATGCTCTCGAACGCGAGTAATTCATCATCAATGGACGTCTGGAGAACAAAAGGGAGCTAATCTAAACGAGATCATTTTTCATAATCCAACGAGGCGGTTAGGCTCGATCGATAATTAGAGAAAGAGGGGATCTGGTAACGAATGGGAACTATGTCAATTGCCAGCGAGGATCTCGCGAATCCGTCTGTCGCAATCCAATAAGATTAATACCAAGAGTTTCTCCTCTGAAGTGTACCAATACACGCACGTGTGCTCCATATCGCGATAGAACCCGTCTAATTCGCTTCATCGGCCGCTCGCGTAGTTCCGTAGCTTGTTGATTAAACTCGCGTTATTCACTCGAACGAGCTCGAAGACAATCCGCATTCGTTCAAAATTGGAGAGAAATTCCTCTGAAGAACACGCACAATTCCTCTTTTCCTTTTCTCTCTCTCTCTCTCTCTCCCACCCTTATCACGTCACGATTGAACGTTTGTCCCGGCAGAATTGCGACGAGTCCGTAAAAGATTTTTATGCGACCGGGATAACGTCGTCCATCGTTTCGAACAGCGAAAGCAGCACATTCGCGCCGTAAAAATAAAAGCACGATCTCCGTTTCTGCTTGATACGTTGGACGAGTAAACGCGACTGGTCTCCTCGGCAACGTAATTCGCGCGATATTGCAGCGTGCACCGTTTTTCAACCGGCCGTATTTTTCTTATACGTTTCGCGGTAAACGGCGAGGTTGAGTTGACTCGATAAAACGCGCGTAAGGACAATTGCACGCGATGACCGATCTGTTTCCTCGCGCGTCTCTACGATCGCGCGTAAATCCCTCCTTTCCCTTCTCGTGCTTTTTGCTCGACATCTCGACTGCTTCGAACAAACTGTATGATTATCGTAGGAAAAAGTGACGGATCGTGATATTCCATTTCTTTCTCTCTTTTTTCCCCTCTGCAGCCTGTGCTGCGATCTCTCGATCATCCGCCACTGTGGCAAAATTCACGCGGTTGTCAGTTTCCGTAACTTTCTAGCATCTAACACAAAGCGCGGAGGAAAGCAGGACCGGGGAATTCATTGCGTTATCGCTAGTTAATTGCGTTATATGCAGCTTTCACTTCGCTTTCTTGTAATATCGAGCCTCTCTGTACCGCGTCCCCCTGTCCCTGTACTATCGAACAATCGAACATTTATCGCTAATTACGTGCCACCAGCGCGAAACTGAACTGAACTGAACTGAACTGAACTGAACGCGCTGCTATACAAACGTCGTATTCGCATTCGCCGGCATTCGCGGAAGTAATCTCCCGAACGCGTAAGAAAACTTCTCAACCTAACATTGTTAGCCAGTTTCTTGTCTACATTGTTAACCTCAATTTCCCCAATGGGGACTCGGAGAAGCGCCTGCCACCAGGGAGATCTCTCTGTCCGAAAGAGCGTTAGTCAGCCGCCTCGTTGCTCTTTGCTCAAAACTCATAAGCAAACAACGTTGCATAAAGTTGAAGGCGGAATCTACGCGGTGAAGGAACACCGCAGTGGAAATATAAATAACTTACGTTAGAAAATACAATGCCGAGCCTCGGGAGATTAACGATAATCTAGGTAGTTGAAGGAAGCATAATAATATCCGAGTTACTAGCCAGAATATCGAGCCCTTGTTTCTTCCTCCATCTTCTTCGTCTTCGTCCTTGTTGATCCATCGCGGCACACACATTTTGCCATTTTCCTCAACCGTAAACCTCGTTTGTCGCAAAGTATTTGCGTTCGTGCGGCACCGAGGATCCGCGCAATCAGCCATAGAACGTATAGAACTGCAGGGTTTCCCAACGTGCAGGGCGCGGCTCCCAAGCGGGTAGCAAACCGATTTTCAAGAAGTTATTTGTAGTACGCGTGCAGACGATAAATTGTTGCAAGTTTTTTTATGAAGAATACGTTGGAAATTTTATGGGGAATATTTTCCTTTTGGAAAATTTAATCGCGAGAACGATAAATCATACAAGATGTATACATTTATAACAACTAGCATCGATTCTTTGCAAATTTGATTTGCCATTCTAGGTTTCCAAAGAGCCTCTGATATTTGATATATCTTAAAGCTAAATATACACGAATGAAGATATTCTCTTCAGAATTTTTGACACGATTCTCACTACAATATACATCGAGGCATCGAATCTTCAGTTTCTGAAGATATCAGGTAATTTTTGAAAATATTCGCGTCGAAGACTTCTCAGACATATCGTCGTCAGAAAATCAGGAAAATCGACGAAAGTATACTCCTCTCTAATTAGATCAGATCTTCAATGCTTCCTCTGACCTATTAAAAACGCCACAATTCTCACTACAATATACATCGAGGCATCGAATCTTCAGTTTCTGAAGATATCAGGTAATTTTTGAAAATATTCGCGTCGAAGACTTCTCAGACATATCGTCGTCAGAAAATCAGGAAAATCGACGAAAGTATACTCCTCTCTAATTAGATCAGATCTTCAATGCTTCCTCTGACCTATTAAAAACGCCACAATTCTCACTACAATATACATCGAGGCATCGAATCTTCAGTTTCTGAAGATATCAGGTAATTTTTAAAAATATTCGCGTCGAAGACTTCTCAGACATATCGTCGTCAGAAAATCAGGAAAATCGACGAAAGTATACTCCTCTCTAATTAGATCAGATCTTCAATGCTTCCTCTGAGTTATTAAAAATGCCACAATTCTCACTACAATATACATCGAGGCATCGAATCTTCAGTTTCTGAAGATATCAGGTAATTTTTGAAAATATTCGCGTCGAAGACTTCTCAGACATATCGTCGTCAGAAAATCAGGAAAATCGACGAAAGTATACTCCTCTCTAATTAGATCAGATCTTCAATGCTTCCTCTGAGTTATTAAAAATGCCACAATTCTCACTACAATATACATCGAGGCATCGAATCTTCAGTTTCTGAAGATATCAGGTAATTTTTGAAAATATTCGCGTCGTAGACTTCTCAGAGATATCGTCGTCAGAAAATCAGGAAAATCGACGAAAGTATACTCCTCTCTAATTAGATCAGATCTTCAATGCTTCCTCTGAGCTATTAAAAATGCCACAATTCTCACTACAATATACATCGAGGCATCGAATCTTCAGTTTCTGAAGATATCAGGTAATTTTTGAAAATATTCGCGTCATAGACTTCTCAGAGATATCGTCGTCAGAAAATCAGGAAAATCGACGAAAGTATACTCCTCTCTAATTAGATCAGATCTTCAATGCTTCCTCTGAGTTATTAAAAATGCCACAATTCTCACTACAATATACATCGAGGCATCGAATCTTCAGTTTCTGAAGATATCAGGTAATTTTTGAAAATATTCGCGTCGTAGACTTCTCAGAGATATCGTCGTCAGAAAATCAGGAAAATCGACGAAAGTATACTCCTCTCTAATTAGATCAGATCTTCAATGTTTCCTCTAGCCCATTGAAAACGTAAAGCAAAGGTCGCAGGTTACTTTTCCACTATAAAGGAAATCGCGATTTGTAAAAGAAAGACAAGAAGGGATTGTTTCTTAAATAAATATATCTTGCTACGTGTAAGCATGTGGTGAGTCGTAACTCGTAAGCCTCTCGGATTCGATCGTTAAAATCGCGGGTTTTACAGCTGCTGCTAACCATGCACGCCGATCTGAAAGTCTCGCAGAACCGAAGGATCGACCTACGTGTAAGCATGTGGTGAGTCGTAACTCGTAAGCCTCTCGGATTCGATCGTTAAAATCGCGGGTTTTACAGCTGCTGCTAACCATGCACGCCGATCTGAAAGTCTCGCAGAACCGAAGGATCGACCAACGTTGACGCGTCGTTTTGATAGCGATTCTTCACGTGCGGTCGTCAGGCTGCTGATAAATCGGTAAAACGGTCGTCGCGGGGACACGAGCGAACGCCGAAACAAACGGAAACCGTGGGGATATCGTGAATAATGAAGTATCGCGAATAGATGCACGTGTTTTAGAAAGGGGAACGCGTCAGTGTTTTTTGACGTTGCTAAGTGGTACGTTTCCTTCTCTATGCTGGCACGTAGCTCTCTGCCTTCTGTTCTCGTACGTGTCTAGTAGGTACGTGGTCTATCTACGGTGGTCTTCGGATTTTTGATAAAAACGTGCCCCGTGATTGCGATAACATATATCTCGAGTTGTTGGAAATTTATCGGAGAAAGATTTGTCTTCTCGTAACATCAGTCTTGAAATGCATCGAGTTCGTATGTATATATATGTATATAAAGGTGTGTTTGATTATTCATTTCGTGTACATGTGTGTGTGTGATAAAGTTTTAATTGGTTTTAATTTTCTTTCGCGAACGTACGTTCAAATTGTCTATAAAATAAACAGTGAAAAAGTCTAATACGAATTGATGTAACCAACGATATTTCGAATGAAATTACTTGTTCTTAAGGTAATAAGATTCTTTAATTTGTATTCTGCATTTCGCGTGTTAAAGGTCATGAATGATGTCGTGTCGATATACATTGTGCAATATACAAATAATTATCTATGTATTGTGCGACATATATTACTTAAAAATAGGAAATAAAATTACTTTATTAAAACTTAATTTAAGATTAATTTAGTATAACTGTGTGTAATTATCTAGTAATTCAACGATAACACTTGAGAAATAAACTTGTCTTCGAAGGTTAGATTTCTCTTCTCCGTCGTTAAATTTCACTTTCGTGCAATCTTGGAAATCTCTTCAAATGCTTGTATTTATTTTAACTCGTTTGACTCTTGACTTTTCTTTTTTTCTTTTTTTTTTTTTTTTTTTTTTTTTTTTTTTTTTTTTTTTTTTTTTTTTTTTTTTTTTGTCACGTCACATCGTGATTGTGTATAAAATCGACGATGCAGGCTATACAACGACTCAAAGGTCGAACACTTTGGAAGTCGCGCAATAAAAGTCTTCCATGCGTAATTGATCGTATTATAATACGAAAAATATTGTCTCAGCTTAATTATATTGTTCCAAAGTTCTTTTTCTTGCGCGAGAAAATTAATTTAAAGCCCACTTTAAAACGAGAAATATTTGAACATGTTCTCTACTGATTTTATACAAATATTTGCTCCTCAATAGTCTTGGTATATACTTAAACTTTTGTTTACCGTGACATCATCGATTGCATCGTCATGCCTCTGTCTTCTCGCGTAGTTAAAGAAATTATCAACTCTATCAATTTTTCTTTTCTCCAGCTTCTTATCTCGTTCTATTTAAATTGATAATTATCGTTCTCTCTTTTTCGTAATTTACCACAACGTTGCAACTTATTTATGCTTTATCAGCGTTTCTTTGCGCAATTCGAACTAAAGGAAAACTTCGGCCGCCTCTATATTTCTATTTTTCTATTTCGTTTTTTTATATTTTTATTTCACATTTATCAAGCATTATTTACTTAGACTTGCCCGCCCACGATTGTATATACATATATACATATTCCACTTCGCTTTGGTATGCGTTAACCTGTTACTCTGCGATATGCAGCGCGAGCAAAATCCATCACCTGTCCGATCGATAGTTGATTTCTTCATTTTTCTTCACGTTCCTCGGATAATACATAGGATTGAAGTATCGTAAGAATACCGAAAGACAACATTCGCCAATTAGCATCCGTTCGTTGGAAAGTTGTGACAACTATCGAGCGTGTTTGAAAATTCTAATTGGCCGACGTGATGCATACGTATCTACCGATGAACAACGGTATCATCACTTCTGACCCTATGTTTTTCCAGTTTACGACCTGTATTTACAACGAAACAACTATGAACAAACATCGATGGCGGAATCGTAACTGTTACGGCACACACAGATGATTATCGGTCGGATGGGACTCTCTAAATATTTGTTATCACGAGAGAAGATGGGAAATTTATTTTACTGTAATTAACAAGAAAAACATGATTGTACAGTGTTTTTATAGATGCTCTTAGATTTCTCTAGATGTTTGTAGATTCTGTCGGTGTGTTTTACGGTCAATGGTCAGAAAAAGAATATTTTATTATCGGAAAGATACCACTCGAAATAATTGAAATAGATATCTTATTATTTCTTAGACTGACACGCTATTCGATACGATATTGGAATAAATAAATCTCTAACGTCTATGCGAATGAGTTTTTTTTTCTTTTCTCTCTCTCTCTCTCTCTCTCTCTCTCTCTAGTACGATTCAAGGAACAAAGTCTGAGTAGAGATCGACGTTTTATTCCGAGTAAGAATATGTTTGCATATTATATGCATATATTTCATTCTTGACATTATGCATATATCTTTGCATCGCGGTCTAATGTTAAAAATCGATCGTTTAAGTCACGAAGATCGAATACGAAAAATAAATGAGATGGAACTATGAAACTAAACGCGGTTTTTTACAGTAAGTATTTACCATTACACTTGGCTGAAATTTTCGTCAATTTTTCGTATCTCCCTTAACCTGATTCCTTGGTTTGGCTTCGCCCAGCTTTCATTCGTTCGCGGCTCCAAAGACCTAGAATACTTGGAGATCTCCTTTGGCAACGAACTCGAACGTCCACCAAGCGAAGAAAGTTACGCAAAATCGGGACGATATTTTCAAAAGCATCCCGGCGTCTGTGATTCCAATGAAGATCCATGTTGAACCGAGTTAAACAGACCCGAACAGAAAGCAAAAAAATCCTCTGAGAAAAAAATCATGCGTACAGGATGTTCGCGTTGTTAGTTTTCAGTTCTTTTCTTCTGTTCCTTCCTTTTTTTTATTCTTTTTTTATTTTTTTCTCCAAGTTCTGCCAACGAGATTGCGATGGTGCCGTGTCACTAGCACACGCGAGAATTTTTATGAGAGAAAAATGTGAGTGATGGATGATGTTTTGTAAAATTAATATCTCTGAAAATTTAAATATCCTTTCAATTGACTCGATTTGTTGACGATACATTAAATTTAACAGATGTTAAGATTAACCCTTTGCACTTCTTTGTCGAGTGTGATTCGACATCAATTTTTGTCAATTCTTACGTTGAGTCACGCTCGATATTTTCAAATTGCCAAAAAAATAAAATTGAAAGATAGTTTGAAGTGCAAAGGGTTAAGAAATGGTTATTGAACATCGTGGTATTGAACAGTGACGAGTATGGATTAGATTAGTCTCTGTAGCGAAATGTATGACCTGCGGACGTGGCGTGGCGTGGCGCGGTGAGCGAATGAGGATCGAGCGACTGCACGCGTTAGATCATGTGCTATAATGATTCTGACAATAATACATATATGGAATGTGAGATGCATCGTGTCGTATAGAAAACGTGACACAAAGTGCGTATCGAGCCATTGGAGAAGACGATCAAACTCGACGGTTGTTCAAAAGTCGCGAGCGAATGTTTGGAGAGTTTTTCAAAAGCCACTAAAAATTTCTACGTACATATACGATACAGTCAATATTATACGAGTGATTCAACAACTGCGTTTATCAGATTTAATTAATCTCTCTAAGTGATTCGAATACCTTCCACAACACAACAGTTTTTTTTTTCGCGGATCTTTTCACATACACACATACAGGCGTCACTGTATGACGAAGATGATCGCGCCGGTTCGCCAAATCGCGGCCGTAAATCTAGAAACGAGATCAGTACGATTTACAGTCTATTATTAAAAGCCGAACGTGTGCGTGTTGAATTTATTCTTGGACGCCGGCGTCGAAGCGGATCTCCGCGTGCACAGATTTCATTAATTACCATCCGCGGCGCGTAATATCGCCCTAGGTGCGCGCGGGGTGTCCCCCCCTCTTACTCGGTCGTCGCGATACAAGGTGACACACACACCGCAGCGCGTCATCAAGGTTTCACCGGTATTCACCGATTGCGGGAATATACTGCCAACTCTCTCTCTCTCTCTCTCTCTCTCACACACACACACACACACACACACACACTCATGCGGGTTCCTCCGCCGCCGATCTGACCGCTGCTCATCAGCTGGCCACCACCACACGCAGCAGGATATTTCTAGTCGGCTGGCATGTTCGAGTTAGTGCTGGCCGAGGCACCTGTGCGTGTCGGTGCTGCCTTGGTTCTTGCTCGCAGATTCGCCGATTCTCGTCGTCGATTTTCGGTGGACGAGCGCGCGACAGGGGAGGAAGGGACAGAAGTGAGCTTTGAGCAGAGAGGAAAAACAGGCAGAAGGAAGCCTTCGTCGCCGTGTCGCGGAGGCCGAGCAACATGAGCGAGACGAGGAAGACGTCCGCTGGAGGCTGGAAAAGGCAGCAGGAAGAGCAACCGAGCAGGCCCAGGGAACCGATCAGGCCACCGAGGACGAGGGCGACGCAACAGGCTCGCCACAATGCCGCAGCTATCGATCGACGCGAGAATCGCGGTGCGCCTCGTTCGACCAGCGTGAAACTAGCTTAAATAGCCAGAGCCGGGCTTAGGTTTAATCGTATTCGAAAGTTTGATTGCCGACGGCGAATTGGTTATATTTTGTCAGAAATCTCGGAAGACAAGCGGGCACACGGTCTGCACACGGCGAAATCGTCGATCGAGATTTCATTTCATTTCGAAATGAGAAACGCGCGCGCAGCTTTGGTTCGGGACCGAGGTATCGGGTTTGCTGAAAGTTTGCTCGTTGGGAAACGGGATTGGCTTGTTGTCAAATACTGCCGGGAATGCGCAGCAGGAGTAACACCGATAGACAGAAATCCGCCGATCGGCGATATAACGATGGAAAATCTGAAACGTCGCGACAGTTTCGAAAGTTTCGAGCAAATTAATGGAGTATCTTGATTATTCTCGATAATGGCCAAAGTATGATTTTACAACTGTGATGAGAAATATTTATATAATCGAGCGCGATCGTGAGACTGGTTCAATTTGATGCGTCATGCGTTTGCAAATAACATTGGATATATCGCCGATGAAAAAAAAAAAGCGCGAATCTGCAAATAAAGCTAGACCGCAGCTTTCGAGAGCAGCTAGAATTTTGTTTTAATTGAATGTGAGGGAGCTCGGTCATGGAAATTGGCGCGTTTCCAAAACCTCGGAAACGCAACAGATTTGCGGCAATGAAACCGCTCACCGGAATGCCAAACGTTCGAAGTTCATTGTAGTACTAAACGAACGATCAAGCATAAAACGTAGAAAGTGCTTCGTCTCGAAGCATGTAATATTTTTTAATGATTTCATTTACGAATCTCTCGATGATCGTTGCAACTTTTCATCAAATCTTTCGCGGTTCTTCTTGCATTACCGATTTTTCCGTTGGTTCCGTTGCAATGTCCACGATTCGTTTCTAGAGATTACTTGCAAAGAAAATGTACGTACATACCAGGTGAAATGGGCTAAACGTGCGTTTAAAAATTTGCTTTCAGTCAAGAAAGTTCCGATGACGACCCTCGATGAGAACGTGAACCGTGTTCCACGGGTATACACAAACGAACGAGTAGAAGAAGGTGAGTTTCTTCTCTTTCATTTATTGCTTCTTCTCAAAGACAAATGATTCTCTTTTTATTTCTAATTTTGTTCGCAAAGTGAATGTATCTCCTGAAGCATAATTTTTTTTTTTTTCTTTTTCTTGCCTCACCAGTGTCCAGTGTCTCCGTGCAAAATGCAATGTCACGGCAAAAAATTTGCAACGTGGAAAGAAAATACGTGTAATAACAGTGTGATTCGTTGCTCGTGT
>NIPQ01090221.1:0-10392 GCA_002806875.1 Lepidotrigona ventralis hoosana
AGCGGCAGATACAATGCTGAAAAATTGAATAAACAATTGGTTAGTAGTAATAAACTTTCAAGCACTATCTGCTTCAAAATGAAATTGTATTTGTATAATTATATGGAAATGTAGGGAATTGATTAATCTTGTTCCTAAAAATTATTCAATAGAACTGAAAGACAGTGATGAATTCGACAACAATTTTGCATAAAGTTTTTTTAGCCGCGTAAAGTTAAAATGATATTACAATCTGAGAATTTAATCTTTCTCTAATATGCTTATTTAACACAATTTATATATAATGGAATATTATTTCAATAAAAAAAAATGTTTTTAAATTATGTTTAAACAAATGATATTAAATGATACTGATGAAAATAGCCATAACTAGCAAAATATAATTTGCTATTTGTCAAAAGTGATTTCTTATTTTAATCTCAAATTGAAAAAAAGTTTGAGAAATTTGAAAAGCTTAGAGGGAAGAAAGGAAAAGAAAATCAATCGAAAACATGTAATTAAATTTGTTTGTGAAAAGTGTATTACAATTGTTGTCAGAAAATCTATGAATAAATGCAAGTGTATTTACTCTGTGATACGTGTACAGATAGTGTATTTGTATGTTTTGTTGAAACAAGTCTATATTTAAGATGCTCTATTGTAAAGTTAATTGAATTTGAGAAATAAATTCGAACAACAACATGGCAGAAAGTATTTAAAACTAGAATTATTTCCCTATTCTTTTCTTTTCTTTTTCTTTCTTTCCACGTTTTTTTTTTTTTTATTCGATTATTTTACTTTTAAAAAACGTATATGTACATGTGCAAATACGTTTAAATATGTACATATACATTTGCATGGATTTATCAATATATTGCGCATGTGCGTGTTGCACGATATCTAAATTGACATTTATTTAAAATATAATCTAAATATGCGTATTTCTATATATTTTTAACAATTGTAAATAACTATTAAGCAATATGTATTTATCTATATAATAAAAAAAAAAAGTACGTTGTCCAGTGAATAACATAAAAAACGAAATGTATTTTTGACGTTTAATAAAAATATTTTTCATATTGAATTTATGTAGAGGTTAAGAAGAAAAATTAAAACATTAAAAATAGGCATTAAATACAATGAGCTATTGCAATAATAAAAATAGAATGCAATAATAACAAAGTTGCTTCAATAATTTATTCTCTAATTTATTATCTTTTCCTTCTATTTTTCAAAATATAACATTTTTTTGTTTTTTTTTATAATGTTGTCGTAATTACCCATTTGCTTTCTTCCGAAACTTAATTTAATATAAACGTAAGTTATAAACTACAGTAATGTATTATATGCTTATGTTATTGTTGTATGAATCATGTTTGTTATCATATTTTTATTTACGTTTTATGATGTTAAACGTTTAACATCAATTTTTAAATACATACGTTGCTAAAATTTTATACGATATTCATTATTAGCTTTAAACATTTCCCAATTACAAATGCATCGAAGAACAAAAATGTTAAAAACATCCTCGGTTCTTTAGGAGGGGAGTTGGAGTCGCAGCTTGATTCCCAAATGCATTAAAATGGAAGTTTTAAAAAATGAGCAATTAGCTGATACATATGAGAAAATTTATGGAGACGAATGTCGAATCTGTTTGAAAAGAGCTGTTGAAATTTGTGAACTTTTTAGAAATGGGGACACTATTCCTCGAAAACTTATGGCCGTTGCTTCTGTACAGGTTAGTTTGTATCATTTTTTGCGATGATAATAATTGCGATGATATTAAAAGATTTTTTTGAATTTTATTCCTTTTTTATATGTATTTTTAATGTTTGTATATCTTTCATGTCGTTTAAAAAAATTTTTAGGAGACCTGATCTATATCAACAACAAGTAATTGAAACCAACAACATTTAAGAATTTTGAAATATAAAGCAATTAGAGCTCTACTATGTTTTTATTAAATTTATCATTTTGTATTTCTTCAATTGTTTTGCTTTATCCGATTGTTTATATATTAATAAAGAAGTTTTTATAAATAGTGTTTATTTATTATTATTATAGACTTAAATATTAATAGTTATAATTTTAATACAACAATGTAATGCGATTTTAGAAGTTACATATTATAAATTTATATATTTATATATTTATAGATACTGGTAATATTAAAGTAATATATGTATGTTATTTTAGGTTGAAGAAGGAGATGGTTTACCACCAGTGATCTGTTTGCCTTGTAATCAGCGTTTAGATGCATCCTATGATTTTAAATGTCAAATACAAAATTCAGATGAAAAGCTTCGTCAAATTCTAAAGCTGAAATCTTCCAATAATTCTATTACCAGCGCCAGTATAGTTACAGCAATAATTGCTGATGTGATATCTAGTGTAATATCTTCTGAAAAAGAAAATACAGAAAAGCAAGAAGTTTGTTCTACAAATTTTTGTCCTGATAATTTTTGTTTCACGAAAGATGGAACTTCTTTTTGTCTCAATTCAGAGAAAAATTTATTTTGTTATGAAAAAGAATCACAGAGTGAATTAAATGATATAGAACAAAGAAAGACTCTAGAAGATGCAAATGTTTATAAAAGTTTATTAGAGGATGATTCTGTAAGACAAATCAGTTCAATGAAACAAGACTTTACTTTATTGGATGATCATGTAATACAAACTAAAGATATTTCATTAAAGGAAGAAGAAAGTATTGAAGAAAATCAACAAATAGAAGAGACATCAAAGATAGATAATATTCAAGATGATGAAGAAAAACCATTAATTTCACGCACAACTAGATTACGTTGTACACAATGTATTAAGTCTTTTCGTACAAAAGTGGCCTTGCAGAGACATGCCATTGTACATAAACGTAAAACTAAATTACGCTACGTTTGTTATGTTTGTGATAAACAATATTCTACCCTTGCAAAAGTAAAAAATCATGTTGCAATTTGTCATGAAGCTCATGATAGAAAAGAAAATATTCAACATAAAAGAATTAATTATGAACAAAATAAAGCAATAACGAGTGTACAAGATAAAAGAATTAGTAATGTTCAAGTAAGTAAAAGAAATAAGAAATAATATATTATGTTTTTGTAGATCATTGCAATTATATTGCATTACCTAATATATAAATTATATTGTTATATTTCAGGATAAGAAAATAAAAATTCAAAAAACTGATGATTCTTCTAAAGAACAACGAAAAAGCCTAAAATTTACCTGTGAAGTTTGTTCAAAGCAATTTACATATCAAAAATCCTTTATCACACATGCTAAAAGTCATCCAGAGTATAAGTTTGAAGAATTGGACGATTCTTCCGAATGTTCAACAAAAGAAAGATCTACAGAAACTATTGAAGAAGAAGAAGAAAACGAAGAAGAGGAAGAGGAAGAGGATGAGGAAGATGAGAATCTTCCAGCTGAAAGTTTACAATGCACTCAATGTGGAAAATTATTTGCAACAAAGAGAAATCTTAAGAGGCATGTTTCTACACATAGTGGATTAAAGTATACATGTGAAACGTGTGGTAAAGGATTTTCAAGAGTGGATAAATTAAAAGATCATGAACAGTCAAAACATAAGGCTGAATTATTTGAAAATTCTGATTTGGACGATAAAGAAGATATGGACAATATAAATAAAGGAGACTGTTTAGAAGGAAAAAAGAAAGTAAGTTATGAAAGTTAAATTAAATTAAACAATTTTTCTGTTTAAAATTTAAAAATTTTTCTATTTAAAATTTGAATGTTATTTTAGGATCGTCACAACAGACCTCATAAATGTGCAATTTGCCCTAAATCATTTGCACAAGCTCAATCACTAGCGAATCACATAGAACGTCATAAACGGGTGAAAGAAACTCAAAAAAGATTTCTTTGTGAAGTCTGCAGTAAGTGTTTTGCACAGAGTGGTTCTTTAGTTGCTCATATGCGTACACATACTGGAGTTAAACCATATGTTTGTAACGTATGTAGTAGAGCTTTTACAAAGAGCACTTATTTACAATTACATTTGCGCACTCATAGCGGAGAAAAACCTTATATTTGTCAGTATTGTAGCAGGGCCTTTGCGCGTGCTAATACATTAGCAAGGCACATAACAATGCATACAGGAGAAGCGAAATATCATTGTCAGATTTGTACAAAATCATTTAGAAGACTGACTTCGTTAAATGAACACACTTACACACACACTGGACAAAGACCATATGCGTGTAAAATTTGTACAAAGAGATATAATAATGCTGGATCACTTTATGCACATAGAAAGAAGTGCAAGGCACAGCAGCTATCTAATCCTGGATTTGCAGTTTCTGTGGAAAATACTGTATCACAACAAGAAGTAGATGTTCCGCAGGTTTTGATTTATTCACACAGGAAACTAGTAGAGGATGCAACTGTTGGGCAAGTTACGCCCACGCCACAGTATATGATCGCAAACGTACATAATCAAAAGAATTTGGGATCAAATATTATACAGTCATTTCCAGTGGATGACCCAAATGTTTATACAAAGCCATTTAAGAACCCCTATTATACAATTTATCCAAATATGTAAAATAATAATGTTTGCGGAACATTGATTAAAGAATGCCTTTTTTAGAGCTACTTCTGTGTTTTCTATCGTTTTCTGAAAAGTTGATACAAATGTGAAGATGTAAAGAGGTATCAAAGGTTTTCTGAGAAGTTAACAAATACAAATGTAAAGATGTAAGAACATATCAAAGGTAAGGCAAGATAAGGTAAGTATTACAAGGTAAAAATATAAAAATTAATTACATTTAGAAAATTTTTTAAGTCTAATATCCGTAACTGTAAAAATTAATAAATGACTAACATTTGGTAATATCATTTAAGAATTTTTTAAATTTAATTTAAAAATAATTTAATTTTTATTGAGAGAGTTAATATTAATGGATTTAATTATATTTTTACAAACAACTCTCTAATTTCTTCTAAAAAATATATTCAATATTCAAAATATATCTGATAAAATTTTTATGATACTGTCATCATAAATACTTTTATGTAACATGTTATTTACATTATTTAACAATTATCACATAGATATATAATTGCAATTTATTCTTCTTTGCCTGAAGAATCTGTGTCAGATATGTCTCTCCTCACATCTAGTGAACTTTCTCTTAATTTCAAATTTGGTGAGCTTCTCGAATAAAGTAATCCTTGTTCGGTTACCGGCATATCCGTTTTTACAATCTGCTTCCATTGAATACCTTTCTTTTTACTTGTCCCCATTAATTTATGTTTTTTTACAAGAAACATGGATTTTCTGTCTTCCGGCATCATTGCTTTCACTGGGGTTGACAAAGGTGTTTCTGGCAGTGTTAAATGGTACATACTGTGATGGCATTGTAATTGGCATGTATCTGAATGAGGACTTTCATTTGGATTTTCATTGGCATCGTCCGATGGGTGTACATTTTCAAGGTCATATTGTCCTTCCATTTGCAAAGGGTGTTTTGAGCTATCATCAAATGAGAATTGTTGCTCACCTCTTGAACTATAGTCTTTCCACGGGTTTACATTGTCCGTGTATACGGAAGGTGTATCTATGATTTGTATCGAACGTTTCGACAAATTTGACGTACTCGGCCAAGATTGTACAACTACCTTAGGGCTTTTTGTTAACGTGAAAAATGGCCTTCGGCTCGTATCGATCCGTGGCAACGAATGTTTTCCCAAAGATGAGAATTTCTTAACAGTATCTATCATTTTTGTTGATTTTTGTCCTGTTTGGTCCGTTGGGACCGGAGGTTCCTGAATATCAAATTGTAAAACTGTCTCAGGAGAAGTTTGATCAGGATATGGATTGATCTGGCTGAAACAAATGCATCTAATTTAACAAAACTTTATTTAATTTATAATATCAATATAATTTTACAGCATGAATAGTATCATGTTGATTTATTGATTATTTGTCTGCCAATTTCTTTATTTATTCTTTAAAATTTCAAAATAACATTTTAAAAAGGTGAAAAGTAAGTAAAGCAATTACGCAAAAGTATACATCGTGATCTTACCGTCGTTCACATGATGGGCTATCACATGATGGGTGAGTAGCTAAACTCATTGTTGATGCGTGATGTGATGGCTTTATATCTTCTGCCTCCTCTTCTATGACTTCTGGCAGAAACATGGTTTGTTTCTCTTCAGGAACCCTAAAGAACATGAATATGGATTTTGAAATTGCTCGTTATTACAATGATTTGGACATATGAACTTAAAGTCATTTAAGAATACTAACATCATGTTTGCAACGCTACCACGATAAGTTTTCTTTTTATAAGCAGCAGCTGCTTCAGTGTATGGTAAAATTAAATTTTCAGCTTCAAAGTAAATATCTTTGACCAATGGTGGACATCGATTCATAAGAGTATCTACTCCAAGATATGACACCTGAAATACACGAAATAAATATTCGATATTAATTATTTTAGATTGTTTAAAATAAATATTAAACATATATACAGATTCTAATTACTTTTGTGTGACGATCAATTATCCAATTTAGTTCGAAGTCTTCATCATCATCACCAAAGGGATTAATTAATTGCTCCGCCACCTATTAAAATATAATTGATAAAATATTTCAACAATTTCTTATCTTTCTTGTTGTAGCAAAGATCACAATTTTAGTACGCCACCTTTAACAAGCCCATAAAAAAGAAAAATTGTAGAATCGTAAAAATAGGTATGTAGACGTCAATCTGCAACTGGAATTGTTTTTCTTTACCGTCGATGTATTGGCGAGCTATTAAAGCCACTGCGAAGAAACTGTATGTTGCTAATGTTACTACTTGTGTGTAAACTAACGGAATTGATATCCAATCGTAGCTCCATAAAAGGCCACATTTTGTACGAAATTCATTAAATTCCTGTGATAATTTTTATTTGTCAATGGTTAAATTAGATCTTCGACAATTCTATTTGATTTATTGACATACAGGAACTGCACGATACCTCCATAATTAATTTTAATCCTTGAGGATCGGGAATCCTGTGATTTTGGCGTGCTTCTTTTAAAAGATTGATAAACCATGTGCAAGGGATCCAATAAGTGTTAAATTCTATGCTCGGCACTGCCAAAAACAAATCCAATTCAAGTGCTGTCATGAAACCTACGATATCATATTTGCACTTACATTGGTATAACATTGATGATTAATGTTATCATTAATATTAAAAAATTCATCCTAAATTGTCAGAATTTGCAGGAAGTATGCGAAATTTTGTAGTTAATCTTTCATGAGAATAATTTTCAAACAATTGTAAATACATATATTTAATCAAAAGAAAGAGATTCACCTGCGGTCGAATAATCTTTTAATCCAAATTCAACAATAATGAATTTCTATTCTCGTTCGTAATGACTTTCTGTTATTAATATCCGTCATTTCATCGTGGTTTGTACCTTGTTAGTCTTTCTTCAGAGTGAGTGAATGTATATGTATGCTTTTCGGGGGGAATACATACTACGGGGGGGAGGGTTAAAATTAGTATTAGTTCATGTTAAAAGAAAACTTTTACCAGAATCAACGACGTGATCGAGTGTCGGGAATCGTTTTTTCACTGCCGAACTGATCGAACGTAAAACAAGTATCAACGAAAGGTTTAAGTAGCGCATCATCGCTCTCCGAAGCATACGAGCGTACTCGTCATTTCCGGTAACGTACAAAGCAATTAAATGCATCGCCCTATCGATTATAATTATCATTATTGAATAACACATTTTATCACGCACATCTTAATATTTATATTTTCTTCGAAACTTACTTATCAGGCCAAGGTATCGCTTGATATTGTTGCCACCATCTTTGAGCAACGTAAGACACATAGAATCCAAGGACGAAGCTTAATGGAATTAAATTAATAAAATTATCGCAATAAATAACAATCTGTTCGAAGTCTCTAAAAGGTAAAATAATATTTTCGGTAATTAATTTTAATATTAAATTGTTTCTCAAATTATTAATGCACAGCAGAAACCAAGAATCGTGTTTTGTACGAACTTTTTCTGTTTGGAATTAAGTATGTGACGGTAAATAGTGGAGAGTGCTGCAAAGAGAATTAGAAATAAAAGTAGTTCTCTATAGATGAGTTTGTAGAGTGATCCTCTCCACATAAAGAGAAGCCTGGTGAATCCACCTCTGGTTGAGTTTGCGACTTGATACTGGTACGAGACCGTCATCTTTCCTTCGTTCAGTATTTGTCAGTTTTGTAAGTAAATTTGTAATCGTGACAATAGTAATTTCTTTCTTTTCATCGTTACTGTAAGCTTCACTGTAAGCTATTGTACTATATAGCGTGTTAAATAACAGGCACAGTTAATAAAGACGAATTTTTATTCCTAGTTCTCTAATTCGTATAATTTGGCTATTATTCTTATTATAGAGAAGAAAAATACCTTAGGCATTGCGAGACAAATGTACAATGGAATAAAACATCTTTCCGACTTGTAAGAGTTTCTTTGTAACAATTTCAATTGATAAGTTGTTTACAATCTTTCTTCGACGGAAGAACTGTTAATATAAAATCCATTGTGTACCTCTGTGAACAGAATGTATGAAATACATGTAAAATTAATATGTAAATAGTCGTATCAACAGGATGATATTAACAGGACATNATTACGTATATTCAAGCAACTGCGGAGAAACATGTAATTAATGAACTTTACAAAGATAGAACTTGAGGATACGTATATATGACGAAAGAAGTACAAGGAAGTTGCATGTTAATGAATAATGCTAGGAGCTAATTTTATCAGAATTTACAATATTTTAGTTTATAACATAGGACAATGTTATAAAAATAGCATTATTAGTTAATAATTCATATTATGTGTTTAAAAATTTTCTGTGTAAGTTTATCTACTGCGATTTCTAATTTTATCAGAATTTACAATATTTTAGTTTATAACATAGGACAATGTTATAAAAATAGCATTATTAGTTAATAATTCATATTATGTGTTTAAAAATTTTCTGTGTAAGTTTATCTACTGCGATTATACTTATTTGAACTTTTTGATATCTCTAAATTTTTGCCGTAAAAAATTGTAATTACAATATTCGAATTTATATTAATATTTATCACGATATTGAATTAACATAATATTAGAAACGATTATCGCTTTTTACTTTATACTTTATAAAATTGTATTAACATCAACGATATCTCACCTTGTGAAACTCCATTTAAATTTACGTAATTCAAATGGCTTTTTAATCGAAAATTTATTGTACGTTACGTGTACTAAATATTACATTCGAACTCGTTCAAAGTTTCACGTATTTAAGATAATTACCACAGAAATTTTAATCCAGTTTACCGCTAATAATTATTATTTTTTCAAACTCATACGAGCCTGCGACAATTGCATAGAGAAAATTTTCTGGATCTATTCTTAACACTTTATAATTTGTGTGGTGTTAAATTTTGAATTTTATATGCACTCGTTGTACATGAAAAAAAATAAGTTCATTTTTCAATCATGTCCAATGGACATCTGTATCTCACATATCTCGCACAGATTTACCAACTGCATATGAGTATTTAATAAATATTTAATTAAAGTTTTTAAACAATTTTACATCAACGTACATAACGTAGAATTTTTATCCTTGTATCGTAGAATATTTAGTATTACATTATTTATTGGTTTGAAGAAAAAAAAAAGAAGTTTCAATTAAAAAGATATCTTCGATATAAACAATACTTGATCGGCTGCAAGATTAGGTATGCACTCAAGGCTAGTTAGCAGTAAACTGATTCGCTAAGAAAACTCGCATCGTCATTGCGAATGTTAACATTGAAGCTGGTCATTTCTGATTCAATGGCAAATGCCCAAATCTAAAAGGGGTCGAATGTCAAGCTTAGGCTAGTTAGCAGTAAACTGATTCGCTAAGAAAACTCGCATCGTCATTGCGAATGTTAACATTGAAGCTGGTCATTTCTGATTCAATGGCAAATGCCCAAATCTAAAAGGGGTCGAATGTCAAGCTCTGGCCATCTGTGCATTAATACTTACCTATCGTATGTTTATTATAACTCGATAATTTTTGTTTTTTTTTTTTAAAGAGTTTGAAAATACAAATTATGTAAAAATATTTCGTCAAACATGTCGACAAAATAGATTTTATTTTTCTTGAAATTTGTTTAAACTAATATTAATTATTAATTAATACCTTTACATGGCAAGTATTTGCGCGCATTAGAGTACAAAGAGTAGGAAATTAAATTTTAGAATTTTAGGATTTTTTTTTTAATTTATATAAGATATACAATTAAGGTTTATAGCAATGAAGTGGAATTAAAATCTGAATTACCAAGTTATTCTAATGATAAAATAATTTGTTGTAATTATAAATGAGA
>NIPQ01090222.1:0-15593 GCA_002806875.1 Lepidotrigona ventralis hoosana
TTAAACTTAATTAGGTATTGTGTTGTTGTGTTGTGTTGTGCTATGTTAGTTTTAAATTGATTATTAGATTTAAGCATAAGCATGATAATTCTATAAATATGTAAGATATTAGTATCTAAGTGCATTTTTAACTACTGTTATATAGTTGAAACTGCGTCTCATACAGAGTTAAGTAGTTAATTTAAACTTTAATATTTCTATTTTCATAGAAATTTTCCGCGTTGGTTTTTCTTGTAGCTTCTTTTATTGTCCAAGTTGCACAACGATTAAGATTTTTTCAAAAATCATGTTGTGCAAGCGTACAGCGGAAGAACTATTTACTCAAAAATTCATGTTTTAAATTAGAAAATTTTTGTTCACAAAAGATGAGCAAGTGGATCGCGGATAGGTACGATTAAGATTTTTTCAAAAATCATGTTGTGCAAGCGTACAGCGGAAGAACTATTTACTCAAAAATTCATGTTTTAAATTAGAAAATTTTTGTTCACAAAAGATGAGCAAGTGGATCGCGGATAGGGTGGATTTCCACTTGCAGCACCTTCGTGGGCGATCAATATTATTTGACATATTATTACTATATAGTAATAATACTACTAATTGCATTACTATATAGTTAAACAATTAATTATATAACTAATATAATTATTGGATTTCCACTTGCAGCACCTTCGTGGGCGATCAATATTATTTGACATATTATTACTATATAGTAATAATACTACTAATTGCATTACTATATAGTTAAACAATTAATTATATAACTAATATAATTATTAATTATATGGCAAGTAATACAAGCTAATTGGCTGCTCGGTTTGTGTACATATTAATTATTTCATTAAATTATATATAAATCGGTTCATGTACATATCCATTAAATTAATGAAAGATAAATAATATGTAGTTTCGATGTATGGGTAACTAATTTATTAATGTATAGAAAATATTTCATTCGAATTTATACATTTTTCATACAAGAATATTTTAGAAAGTTAATTACTTCTTCTGCAGTGATTATATCTGTAAATGAGAGGGTTGTTCTTTCTTCTTTCCTTTAATTTTTCTTACATTATATCGAATATCCGATAAAATTTATTTGAGCTCAATATCTTTAGAATTTTAATTTACTATTGTAAAACCATCGTGATATCGTAAAACATGGATAGAACTCTTTGTGATATATAATAGAATGATTTCGGTCAATTATTAACTTCAAATCTCGGTATTGAAAATTTGACAACACTGTAATGGATTTAAAAAATTACTTGACTTAATTTATCGTTGTTTAAGCGTACAGTAACGCTAAAAAAAACACTGATTTTTTAGTATGTCAGAGCATGGAACATGAAATTCAGAATTTTAAATTTTAATGCATCATACTTGTTTTAAAAAGTTATCCGAAACAATGTGTTTGTTATTTGTTATCACAACAGTTTTTCTCACAGAAACATCAAAACATACACAGAGAAAGAAATTCAGATTCGAAAGGATTCAATAATTGATATTTTCTATAGGATGCATTTTATTTACAAAACATTATAACAACGATATAATTAAATAGAATTTAACGAGAATCTTCCATTATTGATGAATTTATACTCTAAACAATTAAAATTGCGATCACAAAGTGGAAACGTGAGACACGATTGTAGATTGGAAAACGAAGAAGAGGCAGGCGAGAAGGTAAGGAAACAATGTTTCGTGGAATGTTTCATATTGATCGTTGCTCGATCCGAAAGGCACTTCGATGTTCTGCGAATGAACAATTTCTCTGACTTTATACCACGAGAATATCATCCTTTTGTGCTGGACCATCCGGTAGTTTTTGATTATACACTCGGATATTGTGAAACAAATAGCCAAGTGAATCCATTACTGGTCTCACGATGGCCTGTGTGACGGAAGTGAGGAAATTCCTTGTCGCTGCGCAAGTGATCTTCCAAACGCGGAGACATGGCGCCAGACACCATATATGCTAGAAGTTTCCACTTGTTAATTATTTTTTCTTTCAATTCGATCAGTAATAAATTAGTCATAATACAAATGTTGAGAATGTATATTCTCATTCGTAAAAATTAGGGCATGTTTACAGCGGAATTACGATATAAAATCGTAAGTTTTAATAGATTGATGTAAAGACTTTAAAAAGGGAAAAAGGAAAAGATCTATCTAATCTTCAAGATTCTCATGAAAAACCAGAGAGACTTTTCATTTTATCCTTCCTAATTTAAATTCTTTTAAGTAGAAAAAGGGAAAAATCTATCTAATCGAATACTGCTTAAACTAACACGAACATGAAGAAAATCAATACACTATGCTACGATTTGAGTATGTTTGAAAAGGAAACGAAATTTTCAAGATGTCTTCACGCAGAAATAATGTAAAACAAAGAAATTCCTCCATCGGAGGTTGATGGTAAAGGCAATTTACATACATTTTCAACAGACTGAGAAACTATCGCTAATGGCCATATTGTATGGAGGTGATGAATAACACCGATCGATTAGGAAATGAAAAAAAAGGTCGATGACTTACCTGAAACGCGAGACAGGCAAAGGTAAAGCCGAAACAAAGAGCTAGTACTGGTGCTATAAGGACGGAGAGAAACACGTAACAGCAACTTCTGGATAATTAGGAAATGAAAAAAAAGGTCGATGACTTACCTGAAACGCGAGACAGGCAAAGGTAAAGCCGAAACAAAGAGCTAGTACTGGTGCTATAAGGACGGAGAGAAACACGTAACAGCAACTTCTGGATAACCGGAAGCAGTGGCCACTTAATCGCCACGCGCACTCTGGACTGCGTATTCCTTCCGGTTCCCCAATCACGTCGTCCCACATCACCTGTATGTATATTGTAATCATAATTACAATAAATGTTTTCTTAACAACATATTTTTCAATATAATTTATACTGAGCAAAATATATTGAAACAATATATTATAATATATTAACAACATATATTAAAACATATATTTCAATACAAACAGCATATATTTCAATATAATTCAACATTTTAATATTTTTTCTGTATGTTTATATATTTCAATACAATTTCGCATTTTAATAATAGATTTAATATTTCTTTAATACGTATTTCAATGTTTTTTTGAAATTCAGTATCTATTTTTTTTTATACGCCGATCTGTTCATTTGAAATTCGTCGACATATCAGAAGTTTTAGAGTAAGTCGGGACGTTCTACGATCTACTGTAAGAAGCTTTTTTTAAACGCCAAGGTTATTCTATAGTTCTATACTCCTACACTCAATGGTCAAGTTTGCATGTCTAATTTGTGATCACGACGCTATTTCGATATTTTGCGAAAAAACCTCTTCAATTTNAAGCGAACATGTAAAAAAATATAAAATATTTGAATATTTCTCTGGAAACAAAAGAATATGCATCAGAATTATTAGTTTTATAATTCTTATATTATCTATAATAATATAAAAAAAATAAATATTTTTATTATAAAATAATATTTTTTAGTTATATAAATATAATATTTAATATACATATAACGTAAGATTTAGATTTAAATTTATTTTTTAATGATGATATATGTAGTACAAAATATCATACTTGATTTAGATAGAGATACTTCTTTTTTTTTAAATGACTTCAACCATAATTTGGTTACTACACTAGAGATTGAAACAAGTTTTAAAACAAACAGGTTCTGTCTCATTACTAAATGAATTTCTTTTGCGAAATAAATAGCTGCATTTAACGCATCACTACTAAATAAAGATGTAACAATCTCAGTTTCTTATTTCTTAATCTTCTTCACATTCACGTTCTTATTCTTATTCTTTTAACTGATATTCTACTAATAAGGATCTTATCGTATTACGAGACTGGAATAATAAATTTTATTGTAATAATAACATACCTGTAGATGCTTATTTAAGCTGTTAGGGTCCCGGTCTTCAAGTTCGACATTGCTCTCATCGCCGGTGGAGGACTCGGGCTTCTCCATCGCTAGAAAATGAAAATTACACTTTGGCAGGGAACACTTAAACAAATGCCTAAAACGCGACATTCCGTCACCCTATTCCCTATTTATCTTATAATCTGTATCAGCGATGACTTTACGCGCATATTGGTCGAGTAGCCACGGTCAAGNGCCTAAAACGCGACATTCCGTCACCCTATTCCCTATTTATCTTATAATCTGTATCAGCGATGACTTTACGCGCATATTGGTCGAGTAGCCACGGTCAAGTGCGTCGCCATCGCGGAAATACGACGGGCTACCACCGCGGGAAACCACCGTCCGGCCAATCCATAAGACACCATTGATTTTTCGCATGTTAAATAATATACGGTGCATCCAGCGATGGAGTGTCAATGCCAGGATCGCCGGCCTCGAGCATACTCGAGGGACTTGTCATCTCGACGCGCTTTTTCGAGAACGTGCATGTTTAAGGGTGGACGTTATGGGTCGCCGCGGGTTACGCGACGTCATAATCGTAAGTATCGATTACGCCGGGATGTATGCGATTAGAGTTTCTTAGAATAAAAAAAAAAGCGAGTACATTTATGTAACGGTATCAATTATTCAGTTGACTGAGGAAACAAAGTACAGTAAAAATTTGTTTATTACAAACTGGGCATATCATTGTCAGATGTACGAACTCGTTGACTCGATTAACTTCCATTAATTGAGTATATCTACTATACTTGTTTTTCAACAAATAACAAGGAAAATGACATAAATACAATAGTAAGGAAACAATATTTTTCATAGACGTACATATATACAAGTTATTGTACAAATCGAATTGTCGTTTTTAAGATAAAACGTGACATCTTCTCAGGATTCTTCTTTGTGATGCGTGATTAAAGAAAATGTGATGTGTCTTAGACGATTGAAGGAAAATAAGAGAAAATAGATTTTTAGGTAAAAAGATACTTTTTAAGGAGATTTGGAAGAACAATTTGCACAGATTTGTAGATGGTATGCGTGATTAAAGAAAATGTGATGTGTCTTAGACGATTGAAGGAAAATAAGAGAAAATAGATTTTTAGGTAAAAAGATACTTTTTAAGGAGATTTGGAAGAACAATTTGCACAGATTTGTAGATGGTAAGGAAAAACGCCGCATGTGATAACTTCAAAAAATTTTCGTTTATGTATTAATTACATTGTACAGTACAAGTAATTTATATATTTACGGTGAAAAAATGCATGAAAATAAATGCTCAAAAGCAAAGAAAACAAAGAGATATTGTTAATAAAAAGAACTAGTATTGTTTAAATAATAATATCTCAAAAATTAAACATGAGATGTTTCTCCATACGATCATAGGAAGATTTGAAAGAAACCCTATTATTCGAACGCTTTCAACATTGTTTGAATAAACGAGATTTTATTGTAATTAAAACAAATTCGATATTACATAGAGAAACATGAGATGTTTCTCCATACGATCATAGGAAGATTTGAAAGAAACCCTATTATTCGAACGCTTTCAACATTGTTTGAATAAACGAGATTTTATTGTAATTAAAACAAATTCGATATTACATAGAGAGACAGCTGACTGTTCAGCTAGCCATGAACACTCTGAATATTTCTTTTTAAGGATAGGAATTCTTATCCTAAGGATAAGATCATAGTGAGTAGGTTTAGCTTGTAGCTCAGCTTGGTCGACTATTCAATTAAACAAGAAAAGTAATTAAAAAGCGATATCACATAGCAAGGAAGTTGACAGATCAATTCGCTTATCAACAAAAATGAATAGTTAGCTGAATAGTTAATTACTATATCGCGATTTAAAGTTGCTTCAAATTTTCATCTTTAGATGCGAATGTTGGACGAATGGCTTAAAGAAATTAGATTTGTAAGACTTCCAAGTAAGTTTCCAATAGTAGAACTATTTTTTTAAATTAGATAATTTTATGAATGAATACAAGCAAGAGTTAGGGATTTAGAAATTGATCAAATTTTTGAAAATAATAATGAGTTTAATTCTTCATGTTCACAATTGTATGATTCTTATTTTCTATGGTTGTTTTGATTTTTTAATCTCAAGTTACTTTAGGGCTGTTTTCTAATTTGAAAGAAAAACAAATTATACTCCTATGAGATAAATTCGGAAACCACTTTAAATTAAAAATACATATAAATAAACATACATTTAAATACAAATCATATTAAATCATAAGTAAGAAGTTTCAATATTTTACATCTGAGATGATATATTACATTGTAGTAAGAAGATTGACAATCGTGAGAATATATATTAAATACAATAATTTTTTTGTATTCTTTAGAAGTACAAATAATTCATAATATAGCATTTAATAGTATACTTATAGTTTGTACTATAATTCGTATTTTAATGAAACTGATATTTTAATGTTCAGAAGGATAAATAATTTTAACTTTTGTATACTATGTAAATAATCTCACTAATCTTCATTAGACAAATATTCTCAACTTTTGTATATTATGAATTGGAAAGCAAGGGTGGAGTAAGATGAATTTTTAATGATACGTAGGAGTCATTCGTAAATATCGATCAGTAACTTCAGATTCTCGTGAAGATTGACATTGGCTATTAATTATGCAGCGATTTTCCGATTCCGTGTATTGAATACCTGTTCGCTCACTTCGTTTCGTTTAATCTATATTACGATTTGCAATTTTTCATTCCCATTCTTGGTCGATATCTTTGAACGATGTATAATCTAGACTGAACAATAATTTATCATAATATTACAAATACTTTGATTTCTTGAAATTTTATAAAATTATAAAGACTAATTGCAAGTATCAATCATAATGGAAAAATAGTAAATAAATTCGCGAAATTTCTTTTTATATTTATATTTATATTCTCTCATATGAAGAGAATATAAATATAATATATAATATATAATTTCTTAATATCAATATTAAGAAATGGAATTTAACAATGTTATTTGATAAAAAAGAATTAAATGTAAATGAATGTAAATGAAATGTTGCGTTACGTTACGTTATTCCTTAATAATATTAATTACAACGAAATTTTATAACGAAACAAAATAACTACCTTTTCACATGGAAATTCGTTAGTTTAATGCTCTTATGGTCACAAAAGTAAATAGAAATATTACTCACTGGACTCGCCGTTTGCAACTCGTGACCCTCTTATTTTGTTTGATTGTTTTCCACCGGGTTCGCAAAATTGTATACCTCTTTCTGGTTCACGCTGTTGATTTCGTCCTCGTCGATCGTGAAGGTGTGAGAAGAAACCGCGACAAGCGGTTTTAGCGGCCGGACAATGGTCAGCGCGGCTGCGCGTCCCGCTTCAACCCTCTTCGCGTCTCGCAACGAATCGTACGACCACCCCGACGAAACGAAAGTGAATGGCCCGTCGCCTAGAGCGTGTACGTTCAGAACGCTACGTTCGATAAAAGGCGACTATTGGGGAGGAAATGTTCAGTAACCCGTGCGTGTAGTTACTGAAGACTATTTGGTTTCTCATAACAATGAGTGTTGAAGCTTAGATGGCTTCAGAAAGCGAAAAACCCGTGGTCGAAGCATTCTCCATTGAATCGCGAGGCGGTTATAACAATCGTAATTAAATATATAAAAAAGCATTTAATTTAAAACGTCAGATTTTTTATTAGCATGAAGAAATTAGTCCAGAATATTATGATTGAAGTTAACGGTTCGTCCATTTTTTCATGCTGATAAAAAGTCCTAATGGCCGCCACGATCACGATCAATACCTGTTTTGGTTAAAGTTTCCAGAAGCGGTTGACATCGAATCATAATATAATTTTCGAATTAATGCTATCTAGATCCGAGCAATCAAACGACTCGTGCTACAAATTGACTGGCAATTCGTCAGCCAAAGTTTGTAAAACAGGTACGTCGTCGAGATAATCATCAGAACGTATAGATATTAGATCCGCGCACAAATACAGATGCACTTCTAATTTAAAATTGATCATTAATTACGGGAAACATTCCATTTAACGCGTCTGCACAAAATTAAATTTGAGTGTAGCAGCTCAAAAATGAAAATACATAATTTGGGGAATTTTTAATTATTTATTTTTTCCTTTACGACAATGAGCATTGAGAATTTAGAAAATCGACTTTATTCTTTTCTTTTTTTTGCGACGACGAGCGAAATGATTTTTAAAAATTTTTGCTCTATTTCCGCTTGAAACTTTGCTCGTTTTTTCACATTATGTAGATTTTCTTGAGAATTTTCCTGCATGTTATTTCAACATGTTTGAAGTTTTTTTCTTGCTTTATTCTTATGCATAATATTATTTTCAAGCCTTCAGAGTATCATACTTGATATGTCTTAAGAATTTCTTTTCAATGTTTTGCTTACGATAAAATAAAAAGAAATTCTTTTATTCCTGTATCTGAGACATGACACTAACGGATTTTCGAACGAGAAATATCTTGGTTCTTCCTTTGTCCTGGATTTTTTTACTCTTTATAAGTACAAACAACTTGGCTTCACAATAAGATCCACAAATATTTAAAAAAGTATCTATCTTTTATTATCTTTCATCTTTAGATAAGAATATATAATATTCCATATGAAACATATTTTCATATGATGAAAGAAAAAAAAACTTTTTGAGGCATTTTATAGCGTACCAAAAAAGTTTAAATACAAGTTTTTTAAATCATCGTAGTAGAGCGCGCTAAAAACTAATGATTTTTCCCCGATCGGTATTTCAGACTCTGAGACACGAAATCCCATTTCAGATCTATCTTATTTTTAATCAATGGTACGACGTTCGTGTCTATTCTGCGTTTAGTTAATGATAAAATTAATTTCAGAGAATCTCTGGCAGAGATAAAACACCGAAATCAACAAGTTAGTTCTTTGTCAACTAGGAAAATGGCAACTCCCGCGTGGAAATTTTTATTGAAATACAATCGATTTTCTTGTGAAACTTCATTCAGACGTATCCTTTCTTTTATTATAAATAAATAGTATAAATTCAACTACACTAAATTATTGTCTACAAATTATTTTCTAAAATATTATCTACAATTTTGTTTGAATGAAAATTGTTCTTCTGTTTCCTATTTTTTCTTTAAGTTAAATTTACTATTATTATTATTCTTAATTGACTATTTAATTAAAATTATCAGAAGTCTCAGTGGCAGTTGGAATCAGAAGAAAATGTGAGCCTGTTTTTTTTTATTTAACGATTTTTGTTTTATTTTTCACTTAGGTAGGTTATTTCTATCATCTGGAAATTTTTCAATTGATCACCAGATGGCAGCACATGTCAGAGATAAAGATATGCATCACATTATGGAGGAACAGTAATTCGCATTAGTTTTGGACATTATAGATTTTATTGTTATAAACTTTTGTTTGGAATTGAATTGACTAAGTATTTGATTTCGTTAATATGTTACAGTTGTTATTATAGTTGAGAGAAGCATGTATCTTATACACTTTTATGTAACAAAAATATTCTAAAAGTTTGAATGTTTAATGCGAGTCGCTGTAAAGATATTGATGTAGCTATTAATTTAATCTTTCAGTTAAAAAAATGAAATATTACAAAATACAACTGCACTTTTATACTCTCTTAAGTTTTAATTTAATTCATTAAGTCATTAGATAAAACGCACAGTAGGATTTTTAAAATATTTTAATATCTGTATAATTTTAAGGAAAAGGACAGTTTATTATTAAAAAAATATTAATTTTAAATCTTTTTAAAAAAGTCAATTATTCGAGTTATTAAAAAAGCTCCATTTGCAAAATATTTGTTCAAAATTTCAAGAAACTTGGAAAAATTGGTCTGAAAATATTATTTCGAGGAATTATGAAAGTTCAACATTCGTGAATATATTTTTTTTTATTTTACTATATTATAACTTAAATTAATATATTACAACTTTGCCAGCAGTTTTGTCGAATTTAACTTTTATCTATAACTTGAAGAACATTAACAAATGAGTTTAATTTTTAAATTGCGAAGGAAAGATCCTTAATATATTATTTATCCATAGCAGTAAACTTTTATTTTGCAAATAACGAGTGCTCTTAATTTTAAATTAGCTTGAAAGTAAATAATTTCAACGATCATCTCTTCCACGTAATGAGACAGCTACGTTCAATTGGGAAGATCCATTCGATCTCGAGTCTCAGCTTACGCAGGATGAGATCCTGGTCAGGGACCAGTTTCGATCTTACTGTCGCGAGAAACTCTTGCCTCGTGTACTCGAGGCAAATCGTAAAGAAATCTTCCACAAAGAGATTATGAGGGAAATGGGTCAATTGGGCGTTTTGGGCTGTACTATGAAGGGTTATGGCGCAGCTGGTATTTCCAATGTAGCCTATGGACTCTTAGCAAAAGAAATCGAGGCCGTGGATAGCGGATACAGATCTGCTTTATCGGTACAATCTTCTTTGGCTGCTGGCGCTATTTACATGCACGGGGATGACATACAAAAGCAACGATTCTTGCCGAAATTAGGTAATTACATATTTATGTTTCAGAATGAAAAGAAGTAATATGATCTACGATTGATTAAGAACGGGGAGAGATGACATGTAACAAGAATGAAGAGGGATTAAGATTTATGAATGATTGAGAGATTAGTGGATGTGGATTTTTATGCATTTGTAAGAAATTTTTATATTGTATAATTACATAGAATGTAAAAAGTGCTTTTTATAATGTTTAATGCGCAAAATAATTTTCTGCTGAGGTTCTATCTTTTTTAGTTATATTTTCAAAAATACGAATTTGCATAAAAATTCAGATTCTAATAATTAGATATGAAAAAGACTGATTAACCTTTCGAAAGTTTTATAGAATAACGAAAAGTTTAAAATAATCGACATAGAAAATGATTATTCTTTATCGTTAAAATTTCATTTATTTTCTGTTGTAGAAATATAGAAAGTGTTTTTAACTTTTTGTAATATATACATTGATACTGAGCTACGTATGATGTTATTTAAAATATGAAATTTATAATATTAAAATATACTTAACAATTTGTTCCAGTTCTTTGTTCAGTCTTGTAAAAAGGTTAAAACTAAAATTAACTTTTCATTACCACAAAGATTGAATTAAGAAGATTTCACAGATTGTTAATAATCATTGAGCTTGAATTATTTATTGAGTTATACAATGTATATTTAACGTATATACAATGCAATTATTTTTGCTTTATGCACTAATAATAAAGGATCCTAAGCATGATTTAACAATATTTAATATGTTGAAAAACATGAAATAAAAATGAAATAATGCAGAAAGTGAAATAGGAATAAACGAAAAATTGAAAGCAGTCTTATAGACTATATTATAGAGAATGATTGTCTGGAGTTGTTATAAAGTTTATTATTATGTTATCAAAGTATTTTCTCTAACTCTTCTCATTATTTTTAGTGTCTGGTGAATTAATCGGTTGTTTCGGTTTAACCGAGCCTAACTATGGAAGTGATCCAGGTTCTATGGAGACCAAGGCAACTTATGATTCTGACAGGAAGATTTATAAACTTAACGGAAGTAAAACATGGTGAGCTTTTTTTTCATAGAACTATAGAACTCAATTATTTCATAAATATTCTTCTAAAATCAAAATTAAAAAATTTCATTCCGTAAAAATTTTTCCTGCATATACACTTTGTTGCAATATTATCCGTTGTAATAAAAATAAAGTATTATTTATAATCATTGCAAATAATAATTTAAAAACAATTGTGTTTATTTTTAGAATAAAAAAAATGTATTGTGACAAAATTTCATTTCTGATGCTATAAATATGATTTCTTATACTAGTGGGATTTAAAAATTAATATTGGAAATGAATTTTTCAATAATAAAATTTTTATAGCGTGATTGTACAAATTATTTGTGTATTATTCAATTATCTCTCAATTATATTATTGGTGTTATTTTAGAAAATTAAGTTTCAAATTTCTATGGATAATACCACTTTTTTCTTTAATAATTCCATTTAATTTAGGATCACAAATTCCCCGATCGCTGATGTACTAATCATTTGGGCCAAATGCGAAGATGGTGTCATTCGAGGATTCATCGTTGAGAGAAAGAGCAACGAGAATCGTCTATCTACTCCAAAAATCGAAGGTAAATTTTCATTAAGAGCCTCCGTCACTGGCATGATCCTGATGGACAACGTGGAGGTGCCTTCGGAGAATCTACTATCAAATGTTCAAGGTCTCAAAGTAAGTTTAATATCGATTTGTACCATGAATTTTTTAAATTAGTTTTTTGTATTATTAACTCTTGGAATATTGCAAACATAGAGAAAAAGAAATTAAATTTTATTTTTAAATAAATATTTATGCAGGGAGCATTCTCTTGTCTGAACAATGCTCGATACGGAATCGCATGGGGAGCCTTGGGTGCTGCTGAAACCTGTTTAAATATCGCCAGATCGTACACTATGGAAAGGAAGCAATTTAATAGACCACTAGCGGCTAATCAGTTAGTGCAGAAAAAGCTATCCGACATGATGTGCGACATTGCATTTGGTCTTCAGGCTTGTCTGAGAGTAGGCAGGTTGAAGGACGAGGACAAGTAAGCGTCGCATGATTATTTTCCATCAAATAGAGTGCAAGATTCCAATTGATAGAGTTCTTTGAACCAAATTTCAATCAGTAATTCATTAATCCTTCCCTTTACTAACGGTGATTGTAATCTTACTTAACTTTGAACACTTCAACTAACAATGAGCCGTTATACATCGATGACTTCGTTGTTGAGATACCAAAATTCAAGCTCGATGATCAGAACTCATTGTGGCTTCTTATAATCAGCAACTTTTGACAGAATATTGCTTCTTGTTAGCACCAAGAAATTTGAATTTGTGATATGGATACGATTTAGAAGGTATCTTTGCACGTTTATATTTTCATATTTTTTCGTAATCCTTAAGATTTGTCGTGTAAGAAATGAAAAGTGAAAGTTTTGAATGGTAATCCAGTAGCCAAAAATTGAAAAGGGTAAAAATAAAAAAGAAACGTAAAGAAACAAAATTGATTTGATTCATATTATATCAGTTTGAGGATTTTCTTTCAAAAACCTCGCATGGGAATTGATATTTTGTGCTTATCTTCATCGTTAGAATTAATATGATTGTACAATCTGTTTTTGATAATTACTAAAATAATTTATTTCTATCGATTAGGAGTCGATATTCTGTGAATAATACGTTGACTGTCACAGTGATCATTGGCTAAAATATTTATTATCGACGAAAAAAATTTTAAATAACTGGATAATACCAGGAAATAAAAAATGCATTTCCGTTGTACTTTTATTGTAACATAATATTTTATAAAAATTAAATATTCCGTGCCATAGGTAAAACTTTAATTTTAATTTTCGCATGGTCGTCAGCGCGTTAAAAATAAGATATTGAATGTAATTCATTTTTGCCGATTAATTAATTAATGCCAGATTATTTTGTATACTTCTCTTGATAAAATTATGTACGTTAGAGTCCCACCTGAAATGATTTCCATGATAAAGAAGAATTCAGCTATGAAGGCCCTGGAAATCGCGAGACTTGCCAGAGATTTATTAGGTGGCAATGGAGTATCAGATGAATATCATGTCATTAGACACGTAATGAATCTGGAAAGCGTCGTTACCTACGAAGGTATGCAAAAGAATGTTATGTCTATGTAATATTAATTCTTTAGAAATGAATTAAAAGCTATTATTTAATGTTATTTGTTGCAGGTACGGACGATATCCATAGTTTGATACTCGGTAAAGCTATTACTGGTATACAGGCATTTTCTGCGTAAACCAGAGTAGTGAGTCAAAATAATCATTCATTATATAATTACACATATATCTATTTTTTTGTACGAATTATATATTTGCATATTTTAATAAAATTTAGCAAAAAAAAAGAAAAAACAGAAAGAAAGAAAGAAATGAAGACGAAAGGGATTATAAAATAAAAACAAAAAATGAAATGAAAAAAAGGACGATTCAGTAAGAAAGAAACGAGAAGATCGAAGATGATTCGAATTGTTAGTGAAGTTTGGTTTCAGGTTTCTCTTAATTTTTATTTCGACACTGTCGAATTGCACATTGTTTATCCTCCTCGTTCTTTTGTTTGACAATCGAAAGGGAGAGTAAAACAACACACGAGCTTCACCTAAAGATCGATTGTTCAACAAGGGCGTGCCACAACACAAGCGACTCCGATTAATCATAAATAAATTAAGTTTAATTGCTAAGTAATAAAACGTTAATTACATATGTCAATGATAATTAATTTAAGTACAACACACGTCTCGTGCAAAAGTGTAAAGAAGTTTCTTTTTCGTGCTACACTCAATTACCATTTTTTTTTATTTTTTTTTTTGTGTTTTTTATCTTTATCTTGTTTGTTTTGGTTTATTTGGTTTGGTTTGGTTTGGTTTGCCTCTCGCCTCGACATAGGTTCTTCATTTACCTTTTTCCATCTTTCTATCTGTCTGTGTATGCGTGTATTTCATGTATCTGTGTCGCTGTGTGTACGGTATTTTTTCTCTTTTTCTCTTTAAATGGTTCTCGACTACAATAAGCTCTTGGTAAAACGTAGTAACATCGTAGTTTACAATAGTTTACAATCGCCCTACGCGCCATCTCGCGTGTCTCTATTACATAGTTACACGTTTCCTCATGCTGTAATCGAATTTCCCGCTCGATCGTCCGATTTCGATTCTCCTCTGTCATTCACGTTGTCTCTTATTTCTTTCGTCTATTTTCTTCTTTCTCTTTTTTTATATTTAATCAATAGCAAAGGAAAAAGATCGAATTTTTCATAACTATTTTTGTTTAACAATCACGATTGATTTCATTGGATTCTCGATCTCTGATCGGTCGATCGACGAGCGGACGCTAACAAACTGGTCACTTACAAGAAAAAACTAACCTCTCGTCGATCTCCCCGACGGATCGATCCACTCGATCCTGCGAGAAACTTCGATTCCATCATTTGATTCCACAAATTATCTGTTTCTCTCTCCCTCTCTCTCTCTCTCTCTCTCTCTCTCTGCTTCCTTCACGTTTCACACATGCACACACGCTCTCACATTCGTCCTCTCTATTCCGAAAATTTCACTCGCAAAATCAACGACACACCGCTATTCTCGGATCAGGTTGGCGAACCACGCTCTGCGTTATGTCTCATTCTCGCATTCACTCCCATCCATTCGTCCTGTATTCGTGTATTCGTGTGTACGTGTGTCTGTGTGTCATTCACTAATGAATACGTAAGTGTAAACAATAAATAATGTATTTTTTTTTTCATCTTTACTCGCGTAAAATCTATGATCCTTTGGTATGTCCACGCGGCGAACGAAATCGATCCGCGGTCATCGATCCAGCCGGTCGTCCTTTCGTCAGCGAGAAGAAAGGAAACGACGCCGCCAAAGCGAGGGACCGAGATCGATAACTTCCCGATCCCCTCGTTTCAGCTACTTTTCACGCACTCTCGTACTCTTACGTATTTTCCCTTTTCTTCCTCCGATTTCTTCCCCCTTCCCCCCTCCCCCATTTTCCCAAATCGATCGTTTCTTAATCGCGCAACGTCTGGTCTCCGCTCGTTTCCGCTTGAAAAAA
>NIPQ01090223.1:0-10624 GCA_002806875.1 Lepidotrigona ventralis hoosana
TTATCAAACTAGTTTACTTTGACGTATCACTGATTGACTTTGTGAACTACTCAATTTTTATCTTACCATTATTACTTACTGATAATTTCTTTTTTTTTTTCAACGCATGTCTCTGGATGTTTCATGTATTATCAACTTTTAGTATGATATTTTCTTGAAAAATTCCAGAACAAAATTCCATTTATTAGAAAGCACTTTTCAAGTAGGCTAATTTATAAAAACAATATAGAAATATTTACAGTGCGCAATAAAGCATTTAATTTTACTTTACAATATATATTTTTATTTTAACGATATAGTTAATCTCAGTTATGTAAGATATGACCCTGTACACATAAAATACATTGCTAAAATTAAACAAATACATTACATGATCAAAGATATAAATAAATGCAATATGCATATTAATTGTTCTACATTTCTATAAATTATTAATTTTTAACAATTTAATTCTGAGTTATTATTTTATTGTTATTTTATCTATTGTTCGTTATTCTCAGCAATAATTAAAATATCAATGAATTCAAAGATATTTAAGTAAAAATCAATTCTTAAACAACAAATATCATTTATCAATTTCATTTCATTATTTTTGAGAAGCAGAAATATATAATAATATTTTATATATTCATGATATACCAAATTAATTAGGCCTTATATTAATATCAAATTTAGAAATTAAAAATGAATAAAATAATAAGATATTCTCTATGTATAATTGCATATTACATATTACTAAAATAACAAATATCTTATGCACAAATAATTATTCATGTAAAAAATTAGGTTATTTATATGGCACAACATGAACATAAGTCGTTAAAACTTTTTTTCAAAGTATTTTATAATAATTAATTTTTTCTTCCATAAATAATCTATGTAATCTTTATGCAATTTTTAATGTTTAATACTAATTTTTTGTGTTAAGTAATTTATTTAATGTTTAATATCTAATTTTTTGTCATTAATTGAGATTCGAGCACCTTATTTAAATTAAAAATTTCCTATGTAACCTTTTTCCTACTATTTTTCTACTATTGCTTTTATAATGAGACATTACAAGTAAATGTTATCGAACTATAATCAAAATTCATTTTTTCTAACAACATATTCTTTCTACAATTATCGCAATCTCATAACAGACTTCCATTATTTTTGTGTATTTCTTCGACGGACCGGTTTTCATTTTGAACTTAGATCTATTATAAGAAATAGTATTTTGTTGATGCTGTACTTAATGAATTTGTATAAATATAAAACACGGATTGTACAATTTGTATATAGTTCATAGTACAAAATAAGTTCCTAACTATTACTGTTTTACTGGTTATAAAGTTCTTGATTTTATCTTTGAGAACAATTTTAGTATGTTTTCTTTGGCAACACCACAGCAAAATGAATCGTGCCTACAATTATTCTAAGTTAAAAATTACTTAATATTTTTTGTCTAAGAAAGGAATTGAATTTTATATTACCAACTTTTAAATTTAAAAATTTCTGTAATATTTAAGATTCACTTACTTGTCACTTTCGTCGTATCGATAAAAATAAAACTACAGTTTCATTGTATCATGCAATTTTTATTTCGTTGAGCCAAGCCAGCTCTAGATAAGTTACGTTCTATTTCGTCATCATCTTCAATACTACAATAAAATAATTAATTAATTGAAAATGTAACATAATACAGTTTCATTGTATCATGCAATTTTTATTTCGTTGAGCCAAGCCAGCTCTAGATAAGTTACGTTCTATTTCGTCATCATCTTCAATACTACAATAAAATAATTAATTAATTGAAAATGTAACATAAAATTCACAAAAATATACAAAAATTTTTAATTTTTTAGAAAAAAATAAATGATATTCTTATCATCTTCAATATTAATTTTTAATTAATAATAATAATAAATAATAACTTAGTTTTAATGTAAATTAACATATTCACAAAAATATACAAAAATTTTTAATTTTTTAGAAAAAAATAAATGATATTCTTATCATCTTCAATATTAATTTTTAATTAATAATAATAATAAATAATAACTTAGTTTTAATGTAAATTAACATTCTATACTTACGCTCTTTCTTGTGTATCAAGATGATGAACTAATTCATCTCTTTTATTTACTATTGAAACTAGTTCTTCTAAAAGTAAATTTTCTCGCATTTTTTGTTCAGGAGTTTTCCTCCATTCTTCTACCGCTAATATGCTTCTCAACTCACGATTTAATAATTCAAAACGTCGTTCTAGATCGTCTTCTTTTTCTCTAAAATATATTGGAATTGATGAAGGAATAATAGAAAAAGGATTTAATAAAAGGAAACAGTATTCGAGATGATTGATAAAATATTAAACATATAATTACTTACAATATATTCAATTGCATTTGTCTTCTCAACAATGCATTTTTTTTATTAACAAGCGTGAACCAAAGAGACATCAGTCTTTCTGTTTCATCTTCATTATCACTTTCCATTGCAGTTCGAAGTTGTTTTTCAAGTTTACCAGCTTGAATATCTATTTGAGTTTGTTCTCTTTCTAATGCTTCTAATTCATTTTGAATATATGATGTCATATCTTTTCCCAACTAGATGCAAGATTTAATAATGATAATAATTAATTAAATTATAATTTCGTTTCAAATCAATCAATTAATCATACCCCTCTGAGTGTATATGAAGTGCTATCAGGACTAGTTTTATCTGGTGAAATCCTTTCTATTATCTTAGAAAATGAGAACAAGGGAGAACCTGTCTTCTTCTCTGCATCTATTACATTTGAAGTTCCTAGAGTGTTCCCATTGTACTCAGACTGAAATATTTATTATATATATATATATAATTATATATATATATATATATATATATATATATATATATTGAAGATAACAATTAACAACCACAAATCCATTAATAATAATAAATCCAGCATTTGCCAGATAAAGATTAATATATTTTCTTGGAGCAATTGTAATATTTTATTATCGTCATATTATTTTGTTTCATTAATATTAGCATATATTAGTATTTTCATATTTATTTTTATTTTTACTATGTTTCGTATAAGTTTTACATTTTACTATGTTTATGTTTGTGTTTATTTTATTTCTATGTTTATATTTAAGATTATAACATTATTTCTATGTTTATATTTAAGATATAAACATAAGATCTAATATGCTATTTTTGAAGAAGATTTGAATATAGAGAATATATAAAATGTACATTTTCTTACTTCAGTTATATGAAATATATAGATGTGTATACTGTTCTATCATTTTGCACTATGCATTTTTAAAATTTTAAAAACAGAAACGTTAACTTTGTAAGAAAATGGTTACTAACCTTTGTATTAAATTTATCACCTGGAGTAGATGGTGTAATACTACGTCTTGGACTGTTATTCTGATCATCTATCGATCGTCTCTCACTATTGTCATCATTAATTTGATTTGAAGTAACAGTAACACCCATTTTTACTTCTGCTATTAAACGTCTTGCTCTTTCACGTAATTGTTGCTGTCTTTCGTCATCATTTTGACTCTATAAATTATAAAATAATATATTTTTTACTTCAAAGAAGAATTTTGTTTTACAGAACAAAAATAGTATAAAATATTTTGAGGTTAAATGAATATACACAAAATCATAACACTGAAACAAAAAAAATAAAACCTCAATAGGATAAGCAGCAGTAGAAATAAGGCCAGTTGATTTTGTATGATTCCTAGCCTGTTCTAATAGTTGCCTGGCGCGTTTTCTTAATTCGTCATGTCGACTGACTAATGGCTAATATAAAAAAAAGAAAAAAAAAAGGAAAATGGTAAATTAGTTATGGCACTACAAAAAAAAAAAGAATTGGAATATATAAAAAAAATAATTACATGCTGAGAACGTTGTTCTCCTTGCGGTGATGATACACTTTGATATTCTGTACGATTTCCTTTTTCACAAACATTTACCGAATCCTGTAAAAAGAATTGAAATTAATAAATAATAAATTAATAAATTTATTGAAAAATTAAAATATTATTCTACTGTAAATAAAAATATATATAAATATGTTAAGACTATAATACACGTAATAAACATTAATTTACAGCATATACATATGTATTTTTATATAATTTACATAAATTTATATATTTTTTCATTCACATGCAGTTAAATATATCCGCATGCAAAATATGAATATAAATGTATGTAAGCATAAAATGTTAAATAGCATATCAAAGCATAATGACAAATACATTTTAATGTGCAGACATTTTTCATAATTTTATATAATTTAGTAGAAATATAAGCGTGCAGATAGAAATAATAACATTAATTAACCATTGCAAATTTTTAATATAATTGTGATCAGAACATTCGTAAAACTTGTGAATTTTTAGCATGTTAAACACTGGGTCGATCACCAGTAAGTAACAATGTAAAATAAAGAAAATGATATCCTGATATTAAAAATTAAAATTTAAGATTTTTAAGATTATTAATAAAAATATAAGGCATATCAAACTTAATGTAATATCAAAATTACACTTTATACACTTTATACACTTACATATCAAACTTAATGTAATATATTAAAAAATATCCGTGTATTATTGTATAGATAAAATTTGCCCATATATAGAGAATTATTATATAGCATTTTGTACTATTTAAAGCAATTCCTAATTTTTAGTATATTTAAAAAAAATTAAAATCAAGAATATAAAAGTAAAGACATCATCCTCCAAAATAAGTCTAGGTAGACTGTATATTTTTTTTTTCACAATAATTTTTCACAAAGTTATATAATTCAACTATCAACAATTTTTCAATTATAATTTACTAATCCTTTAATTTTATGACAAAGTATACAAAAAAATTAAGTAGAGATGTATTACTAATGCGATATAATATATATAAAGCAGATAAAATTATATAAAATTGAAATACTGACATTATGAATTGGCGTTTCTGATTTGTTAATTGAAATTGATTGAGACCATTTTTCATCAATTATTTGAATATTTTCCTCTTCTTCATCAGATCCAAAAGGATCTGTTAATTGTCGACGAGTCATTAATATAGGACGTTGCTGTGCTTGTGATATTCTTGGTGGAGATTTACTCTGTGTATGTAATTAATAATAAAATAATGTCAATCAATCTTCCTATCCAATATATTCATTTATAATAGTTGATTTACATACTTTTTCTTTTTCACTGATTTACATACCTTTTCCCTAGATGAATATTTTTCTTTAGTTGGTGACAGTACTTTCTCCAGAATACTCTTTGAACTAGCTAATATAATATCTTTAACATCCTTAACACTTGATGGCGATTTATCCTTATTGCATTGATCATGATCTTGATTTTCCATATTCAAACTTAAATGTAATTTATTTTTTAAGGAATCAATATTAACATCTTCTTTTTTGTTATCAAATGGATTTGAACTAAAGAAAATGTATTTTTATTCTCTTTTTGTATTAAAGTAAGTCAAAAGTAATTAAAAATATTAATAACATAATAAAAACATACCGTCTATTGTTATCAGTTTTATTATTTTTATGTTCCATTTGATCTTTCTTACGTAAATTAATTATTTCTTGACCAAATAATTGCACACTTACATCTGAATTATTGTCTGTATTAAATCTTCCAATCATATAAGATGATTCATCTGCAGTTTTACCTATCTGATGTACCTGAAAATATGAAATAATTTTTTATATAAAGAAATGATTACATCCACGTATCACTTTCTAAATATTTAATTATGCATGTAATTCAATCACCAACATATAATATATTTTGTACATTTTATAAGTATAATATACTTTGTTATAACATTAAGAGATTTCAATTCGACTAAATATTCATGAATGTATATTATACAGCATAAAAATATTGAAATAATGAAAATGATAAAAAGTCTATTGTAATAATCTACTTTATAATATTTTTAAAAAAATTTTTTCAAATTTTTTAAGGCTTTTCTTTTTGTTACTGTTGCATTACAAATATATCTTCATATTATTTTTTAAAACACACATAATACAAATTTATAATATAATATAAATACATATAATATAATATAAATTTATAAATATTTAATATTCATTCTATTAAAAGCATTTATATTATCTAAAAGTTGAACTATATTATAAATAATAATAAATTTTTATAAAAATTTTTTATTTTTATAAAATTTTATTTTTTTTTATTTTATTTTATAAAATTTTTTTTTAATTTTATTTTTTTAATTTTATTTTATAAAATTTTTTTATTTTTATAAAATTTTATTATTATAAATAATAATATTATAAATAATATAATATAAAGAAAATATTCATTAAAATAAAATTATAAAATCAAGTTCGCAATATTTTTTATAAAATAATCTAGATGATGTAGTACTGTGCCAATAAACATTCTATATACAACTTCATTATAAAATAAATTTGTAATTAATAAACAATTATTAAAATAAATAACTATTTCTAATTAATTGTTGAAGATACTAAATCTTTAAGTATGAATTCAACGAAGTTAATGTTCTTTTTCTTCTCATTGTATATGAAAATGTATATATATATATATATATATACAATTGTATATATAATGTATGTCCTTGCGTCAGTAGTACAAGCGAAGAGGAAGTAATTCTACATCAAAAAATAAGTCGAAAATAAATAAATTTTTTTCGTTTGAAGTTTTTTTTCAAGAAAATTAACTTTGATTGTTCNTTGCGTCAGTAGTACAAGCGAAGAGGAAGTAATTCTACATCAAAAAATAAGTCGAAAATAAATAAATTTTTTTCGTTTGAAGTTTTTTTTCAAGAAAATTAACTTTGATTGTTCTCCGAATACGCATAAACTTAATGACAGCATATACAAGTGTCTTTGCGTCGCTAGTACAAGTCAACTTATTTTTTTATGTAGAATCCTCCTCTTCGCTTATACTACCGGTAGAGGGACATCTTGTATAATTTTTGGAATTATTAAAATATAAATATTCTCTGTTCTATAATAAATCAATTCCTGAAAAATTGTATAAGAAAAGAGAATATATGTTTATGTAAGAAAAGAAATACCGGTAGAGGGACATCTTGTATAATTTTTGGAATTATTAAAATATAAATATTCTCTGTTCTATAATAAATCAATTCCTGAAAAATTGTATAAGAAAAGAGAATATATGTTTATGTAAGAAAAGAAAAAATAAAAGATTTCAAATGTAAAAATCCAGCGTAAATAGTAAATTACTTTCGGTTAATATAAAAATTTTTAATTGATATCTATTTGATTGTTATTATTGTTATACTTATTTTTTATTTTATATAAACTACTGAAAATAATTCATATTACACTTTATTTTTATTCATAATTTGGATATCTTTAATATAATTTAATATAATAAAAGAGTCAATTGTGAATATAGAAAAATAAATTTATAAAATTTGTTATATACCTCTAATTCATGACCAGTAAAATGTGCTCTTAGCTGATATAAATAAGTCATTACAGCTAATTTATCAGGTACAGTTAATATATCCATATCTGCTGGTTCTATTACTCTAGGTATACCAAGAGCTTCTCCAGCATCAAATGCTTTTTTACAATTACCCTTTACATCATGTAGTAATAATGAATCTATGTCTCTGAAAATTGTCATTTAAATAATAGTTAAAAAGTGTTATAACTAGTAAATAATAGTTAAAGTGAAACATAATTTCGAGCTATTTATTTATAAAAAAAATTACTCTATTTAAACTATATTAAGTTATATAAATATAATTCTTGAAACATTTCAATGTGTATTTCTTATACATACATAAGATCTGGCCTAAAATGATGTATTATTGCACAAAATGCCATTCCATTCCTCCAAGACGTTGTAAGATTTGTAACTTTTACACCAGAATAATCTTTAGTTACTTCTTTGCACCATTCCAATAAATCCTGACCTGGAGTAATTTCTTTCAATCTAGGAATATTGTCATCATTCTTTTTTAATTCTAGTGGTTGTAATGGTAATCTCAATAGTGTATTATGTTCAATATTTTTACTAAAATAATAGTAAAACATTTATTAAAAGTACATTATGAAACAATTGATTCTAATTTACATACTTGTTCTCAACAGCAATAGAATCCTTTAATGGTGATTTTTCTTTAAAAGAATCATTAATGCCTGTAAGACTAACATCACATACGATGTGATCACTATCATTTACAGGAGTAGTATCATCTTTTGATAAACTTGCCACTGGAATATATATTATGTATGTAATATTATTTATATTATGGTTAATAATAATTATGTATATTATATATAAAATATACGTTAATGGTACACTATATGTTTATGTGTTTAATATTTAATCCATACCACTTATTGGAGTACTAGGTAGTTCACTTTCTGTAAGACTGCTTGTCATTAAATCAAGTTGAGCAGAAATATCCAAAATTTCATCAAGATTTTTCCCAGATACTTCTTCAACATCTTCTGGTATATCTTCATTATCAAAGTCATCTAATGGTGCAATATCACTATTATTGTTAACTGACATCAAACTAGCCATACTCTGCATATCTTCATCCCTGAGTAAAAAATATAATGTATAATAAATTTAATTAATTATAAATCAATGCTTGAAAAATTTTCTTACGTTGCTTTGCCTTCCCTTAAGAAGACACAAGATAAAGTACATTCCAATGTAGCGCTAACAATCTTTTTTGATGTAGGTTTTAAATCTAATTTAAGCTGTTGTTGAGTAGATTCTAATGTTGCATATTTTTTCATATTTATATTTGCAGCAGCTACATGTCGTCTTTTACCAGTGGGAGAAACCTAGCAAATGCATTACATGTTAACTTATTAATTTATAGTTAACAAAATATTACAATATAAATATTATTTATTATTTTTTACATCCTCGATGACAAATGTCCAATCTTTATCTTCCAATTCATGGGTCCTTGGATCTTTAAACAAAGTTACAGAAACTGTATGATTATCAGGAACTGCCCAACTAATAACACCTTTCAATGGATCACTTAAGTTAGGTTCCCAATCTAGTGGTTCTGAACTAACTCTTCTACTACGTCTTGTCCATACAATGCTTAGTTTGTTTGGCTTCCTATATGATGTTAAAATAGTGCATCTAATATAGATGTTATATATAATGTATATAACGTCAAATAATTTCTAATAATGCGTATATCACTTCATATTTTATATATACAATAGCTAAAATGTATTATATAAATATGGTATAAAACTATAATAATAATAATTAATAATAAATATCATAAATTATTCTTTCATTCTTGTTTATTATGAATTTTGACATTAAGCGTTATTTAACTATTTATTTAATAAGTAATTATTTATAATAGATATGTAATGTCTCAAACTGATTATAAAATTAAATACAATAAAATACAATAAAATTTATGTTATTTTGTTAATAAGCATGTATATATATATATATATATATATATGCATATGTTTGTTTAAAATTAATAACAAAATGTTATTTTTTTGCACAAATTTCAATGTACTAAAATAATTCCTCTTCATACAGATTTGGGAATATATATATTATATATGATATATATATATGCATATATATACATATATATATATTATATATTATATATATACACATATATATACATATATATACATATATATATGTATATATATATATATATATGCATATATATATAATTTTGAATAATATATTAATAGTATTTTATGCAATAATGTAGTAACTCATATAATAAAAAATGTTTTACATATGCATTCCTTACTATACATTGTACACAAAATAATAAGAATGATTAATGATAAATATTAATCCATGTAAATAATGTTTAAAAAAAAAAATATACATTACTCACCATTTTGTTGTCGTTTCTAAAGTGACTTCATGATATGACACAGTGAATTGAAATTTTGCGGCTCTCTTGTTTACTCGTTGCAATCGTTTCCAGACGGAACTCATTTTTTTATGAAATTGTTTCTTCAAATGATTCTCACAATGTTTCCAACTTATAATTATTTACCTACGTCTTGGATATGACACATCATTTTTTTTTTATCGAAATTATAGAAATTAAGAAGTACGTTACTTGCAAAAAACGTACGAACGTTTATTCCGGGCTGTTGAAGTATTAAATTAATAAAATATTCTAATCCTTCATATACATATCTGACATTTGCACTATGTGATACGAATAATAGCATATATTTGCGTATTCATTAATTTACGAATTTCTCAAATTATTACAAGTTTCATTATCATTTTTACAGACGTAGCGTTATCCATGTACAAAACAATATATTTTGACACTGATTTAAAAAAAAAACCACAACAGATTAAAAACTTTTCCGATCAACTCGATCTTATACTCTGACGAAACCTTTTCAACTTATTGATCTTATACTACGTAACACTATGATAAGAAACTTCGTTATGATCAATTGAACAGATTTTGTTTAATAATTTAAAAATTTGTATAACTGGTTTTAAAATATCTGTATTATATTTTTAATGAATTATTCAATGCTTTTTTTCAATAATTGTAAAATCGATCGTTTCAATTATTTTATAAAATAGAT
>NIPQ01090224.1:2548-17884 GCA_002806875.1 Lepidotrigona ventralis hoosana
AGAGAGAGAGAGAGAGAGAGAGTTACATCTGCCAGGACGATTATGCAAACAAATAATTAAATTCCTGATTTAAATTCACACACAGAAGTGACAGAAAAAGCAAGAGAAGAGGTACCACTGTAGAAATACCTGGATTAATGAGCAAACGAGCGTAGGATGAGTAATGATTAGCGCGCCAATCGTATACAGAATGTGAAGCTTCTACCAGCTGGGATTAGGACGATGCATTTCGAACGGAGCGTGTTGGTGGTGATGCCGAAGATGATGGTGGTGATGACGGTGATGGTGATCGCCGTTTTGTCGATGATACCGCGTCGCGTTCGTGCGATGAATCGGGTTGGGCGCGTCACAAGAAGCCAGAGGCAGCGAGTACACCCTCTTTACACCAATGGTCGCGAAGAGCGCGAATCATGCAACACAAGCGAAGCAGAAGATCGTTTCGAGTTCATAAGAGTGGAGCGAATTCATAAGAATAGTAGTGAAAGTTCAGTCTAAAAGTTGCGCTGCTGTCTAGTTCTATACGTCTCGATTAAAATAAAAGAAATTTTTTTTCTTTTTTACTATAGTAAAAGCAAAGCCATTCGAAAATGGAGCTTTCATATTACACTTTTGCAGAGCGTGTGAACATTTAAGAGGCCAAAGAGAGACTTGTTGCAACTTTGAGTAAAACATCATTTTGTACATTGGTTAATTTCCATGGATATATAATATTCAGAGAGCCTATTTCTCAAGTAATCAGCAGAATTCTAAGAAACGAATAATCTTCATTGGAAATTAAGATTCTGACAACATGTTCGAGAATCGAGGTAACAAATGGAATTACTTTTAACAGGCACGCTCAAATTGAGAATCAGCATTGCTTTAAACCATACCACAGCGCTAAGGTGTTTACAAAAAGAGTTAGATGCACACACAATACAAAGGAAAAGGTAATTAGGCCGCGAACAGAAAATAGAGAAATAAAGAAATTATGTAAAACAAGGATTAAGAAAAAAAAAAAAAAAAAACTAAAAAAAAAANATGAAATGATAATATGTTATACCTTCGTCGCCCGTCTCCTTGACGATCTGTAGAGGGTACAGCTTGCTTGGAGTAGAGCAAGTGCAACTAATGCAACAACACATCCGACGACAATATATAGCTTCGTTGCGTCAAGGAACAGATCTGATTTAAATGACATATCTTCATCCAGATCTTCATCACCTAAATCATTCACTGGCGACCAAAACAAAATAAAGTATTCAGGTTGGATCGATGCCTTACACGTTATTTCATACATTTAATAATTACGATTATACGTACTACCGTACATAGAGTTAGCTTTTCGCTAATAATAAACACGCTTTGTTAAATCTGTTGTAATGATAACGCTTTCCTCGATTGGATGGAGGAGAAAGTACAATATCGAATTAAATACGACATTGCAAACTTAATCGGTTTACAATTATTGGTGTCAAGGTTTTGAAACTTTAAATGTTTGAAAATAGAATAATAATTTCGATTGATAATAGCCAACGATGATTTTTAAATATTTCATTAAAGAAGATAGTTAAGATAGCTATAAGTTGTTAATCTGAATAATAATTAAATGTTTTAATAAAACATGTTTAAAAGTTAATAATAATAAAATGTTTCATATACCTCGAGGAGCTCTAATGATCAAGTATTGTGGATCTACGTTTAATGCACCGACTTTTCCTTTGACGAGAGCTTCTTTTAATGCTTTCTCCGCGATCGCACCGGTGTCTACGGGTTTCAGCGATCTACCTTTCACTTCGTTTTTATCTAAGATCAGATCCATGCGGGCAATAACACCATTTTGTTCATCGTCCCTAAAATTGTGTTAATACGTCCAACATTGAATAATATGTTCAGAAATAAAATAATAATGTATCGTAAAGATCGTTACTTTTGTAATTCATTGAGACGAATTTGACAATAGCCCAACAGTTTGTCAAAAACTGGACCGAAACTTTCAGATATCCTGTTCGAGATAATCTCGAAATCTGGGCTACCAGGAGTAGGCGTCATAAAACCGTCACCTAAATTTACGAGTTTCACCTCTACATCGTAATGCAATCTTGGTGGGGCTGGCGTTGTAAGATCATCGAGTTCTACAAAATTAATTAAAAAAAATCTATAGAATATATTTCTGTTATTCAATCACTTTGATTTAAAATCACTTTGCATGCACGCGCGCGAGAGAGGGAGAGAAACGGATTTCAAGCAAATAATATACTGATTGCAATATATAGTAACAAAAGAACAACCTTCGGGGCCACAAGATTTTATGCATATCCTTTCAGCGGAGACAACGGGTATGGCATCGTGTTTACGTATCTTCTTGTTGACAGCGTTAAAGATACCACCCTTGACTGGATACATCATGTACAAGCAGTGATCGTCCGTGAATGAAAGATCTCTATTGTCCTTTGTTATTCGTTTCCTCGAGAATTTGAGCGTCGTTACACCATCCACTTTACTGCCACCTGTGTTATAGATATCTTGAGACGGATCGAGCAACGGAGCATTATATCCGCTGATCCAAGTGTCCATGAGAAAAGCACGACCTGATTTCTCGTCGACCCAACCTAACACGGCGTCTGTCTGCGACTAATAATGGAAAGCGAAATATCAATCCTTAAACTTAGAACTTGAGGATAAAATTGTTTATCATAGAATAGAAAGAATATTTATAATGCAGTAATGTAAAATATTTGATAATATTATGTTGTCAGTTAATCTTGTGGAGACAGCAAACATAATTTATGATGTTAATGCATACCATTTTCTCGTCATCGGAGAACCCAACGCCAGTCCAAGTATTTGTGTTAGTAGTGGAAATAACAAACGATAACTGATCCTGTAGAGAGATAATCGATACAGTAGATAAATAGGTACAGGAATTTCTCTTTATTATATAGGAAATTACCTTTCGTCCTTTGTAAGTCCACTGAATAGAGTATTCACAAGAACCATTGGCAGGTGAGCAATGTCTTGGATAATGCCATTCACCATTGCAATTCGCAGTTGACGCCATTACATCCCCATCACTGGTGATTTCTTGTTTCTTCTTTTCATCTGAAAATATTAATAAATCATTAATTAACACCAAATTTCATCCAAACTGAATTATACAAAATTAAACTTGACTTAAACCTACCAAAGAAATTAAGAATTACTGTTCCTCTCTGTGCTCCGTGTCCGTGATACTTAAGTTCATCAGCCTTGTAAAATTCCTTCACACTGACCTTGGCTTTTTCAATGCCACTCGGTGGATGATGAATATAGTTTCCAGGTTCTTGTCCTTTAGCCCATATCACTTGCATATCACCGTCAATAATTTCGTGATCGGTTGGTTCATTTGCTGTCAATTTTCTTCTGAAGAGTATCGTCGTTACCCCGTCACGTTCGAAGCCCATAGCAGCGGTCAAAGTGTCTCTTCCGCCCCAATAATCGTCTTTTCTTGGTGTAGATCTGTCCCTGGTGTAATAGTCACCAATCCTGTGACTGTTGCCTCGTGCTGATCCTATTATGATGTCTGTGCAATCCATGGGATTGAAATCGTGTTTCGGTACGTACTTGTGCGCTCCGGGTAGAATAGCTTTGATCACAAAACATCAGATTAGATTCAAATGATTTACAGACATCATTAATTTATGATATGACCACTAATGAATGATAATTTGTGAAGTTCCCTGTTGCAACATTAAAATGTTTGTCATAAAATGTGTACATATATTAGTGAAAAATTTATATTACAGTGTTTCAAGTGCAGGTGCACTTACATAAAAGTTATCAGGTCATTATGTGAAAGCAACAAGGGGGAGCTTATACGAAAGTAAATACAAATTAAAAGTACAAACATTATCTATCCTATAGATAATGCTTCCATTAGATATTTCATTTTAGATATGTGTATGTTAGTATCAATGCTACTAATTATGTAAATAAATCATATTAACTTAATCTAAATTATTTTTTATACGTAATACAAAATCTACTGTTTCGTTAAATATTTTTCATCTACAATATTATGTTTTTCTAATTTTTGTCAATTAGCTTGACGAACATTTCACACCTGTTCAAAATACTATAAATTATTCAGTTATGAAGTATATTATTTTTATTGTGCTTTACAAAATATTTCTGCTATAAAGGACTGAATAGTGATAAAATTATATCACAAGAGGTAAAAAATTGATTCTTGAAAACTGGTTCAAACACAAAGTTTAAAAAAGTATTTTTAGGTACGAATCGTCAACTAATTACAATGTGAAGCAATATGTACGAGGAGAAACAAGCGGTTGAAACGCTTCATTAGCTTGTTTTACCTTTCGTTGCGCTCGATTTAAGGCCTGAGATCGGCTCCGGCTCTGAGGTTGGTTCAGACTTTGATTCTGGCTCTGACTTAGGTTCCGGTTCAGACTTTGACTCTGGTTCGGAATTGGGCTCCGGTTCGGACTTTGGTTCTGGTTCAGATTTCGGCTCTGGCTCTGGCTCGGATTTGGGTTCTGGTTCTGAACTTGGTTCAGGTTCGGATTTGGGTTCTGGCTCTGAACTTGGCTCGGGTTTGGATTTGGGTTCTGGCTCAGATTTAGGTTCTGGTTCAGAGTTTGGTTCCACTTGTGACCTCGATTTAACTTGAGAAGTAGATTTTGGATGAGATATTGGCTTATGTTCATATTGTGTCTCTGAAGTCAGAATGGCTTCTGCTTTTGTTTTTGGCTCAGCGTTAGTCGAATCTGAATGAGATTTAGGTTCTGGCTCTGGACTTGGCTCAGGTTCGGATCTGGGTTCTGGTTCTGAACTTGGCTCAGGTTCGGACCTGGGTTCTGGCTCTGAACTTGGCTCAGGTTCGGACCTGGGTTCTGGCTCTGAACTTGGCTCGGGTTCGGATTTGGGTTCTGGCTCTGAACTTGGTACAGGTTCGGATTTTGATCCTGACATGTGTTCGGACATGGTGTTGGTGCTGTCGACAGTGCTCAATTCGGCGATGGGCTCCCCTGTGCAAGAAAGCATTGATCGTCGTGCCAGCTACCTACTACTTATCGTTTACGGACCACCACCTTGTGCGTAGTGTCTCAAATATAAAAAAAAGAAAGAACGCCAATACTCTACTGCTCATTGGAAAGCGTACCACAACGTTACGACTACGTAAATATAGAAAGCGAAGGATCTCTTGTTTTATACCGGAATTAATACCGAAAGTAATATTAATACACACCATTTGCAAAAATTCCTGTAGAACCTGGCGATCTCTTTTTACGTCCTGTATAAACATAAAGTTGTTATTTAACGCTACCTGTATATAAATTTAACAAGTTACAAACATACATACATAAATTGATTTAACATTTTACCTTGCTTCGTACTGACACGATATGTAACACTAGTTTGGATTGTAACATCGACGTCAGATCGAGGAGTCGAAGCTAATGAACGTACATCGTGAGCTTTGGCCGATCTTCTCTTGGTGCCTGATTTCTCAGGTTCAGGCTCAGGTTCAGGCTCAGGCTCCGATTTGGGTTCAGCTTTCGGTTCTGGTTCTGATTTTGGTTCTGGCTGTGGAAGTGGTTCATCCTTTGGACGTTCTTGAATTTCGGGAAAGGATCGACACGCCGGCGTTAGATCACTCGGTCGCCATCCAACACCAATCCAACTTGTACCGTTTACTACCATAATGCCTTCCAGTTCTTTGCTCTCTTTTAATATCCGCCAATAAAAGGTGAAATTGTCAGAGAACTTTTTCATGGTGTAGGCATCTAATTCCACGTCGATGGTTTTGATTGGAGATCCTAAAAAGTACGGCCACATTTAATTCTCTTTTGTACATATCTCAATATCAATTAATGTATCCTTTTTGTCTCTTAATGAATAGATTGCGAGTAATTTGGAAACTATAATGTAAGAATGAGTTTTTCATTGACTTTGGCGAAGCTTACTCTTTCCGCAACCTGGCCCGAACCAACCAATATTGCAATAGCAATGCTTGGTGGGCGCGGTCGTGCCGCCATTGTCAATGCACGTGCCCTGAATACCGCAGTCCGAGTCGTCCAGACATTCCTCCTTAAATTCACACCTTGTACCGTGATATAGTCGATCACATCTGCATCTACCTAGCAGATATCGACCGTGACCGCTGCAATCCTCTCTGTAGGACTTTCGGTCGATGATCTAACGGAAAATAAATTATAAGGTATCAGCGGACCGCGATACTAAATGGAATGTTTCAACGTAAATATAGCATAACGGGAAAATTGTTTTGCAAATCGCGTTCTACCGTTTACTGTTATTATTTAATATCATTTTATATCTATTTTTCGTCTTTTACATTTTATAATTTCTTTCATCGTTATTAATATAAAAAATAGAGTTCTTACATCGATATCGGCGCAAGACCAAAATCTGTAACTCGAGCCCCATTCCTCGGCCTTTCGAAGAAGCCGGATCGTACAGTCCGTGCACGTGAAATTCTGTGGTAATTGTACAGCGTAGCTCTGCGCTCTGAAAACCAATAATTCATTCCTTAAATACGACAAACATAAATTGAAACGGGAAAGACTAAAGTAAAATGATAATTTTCACTTACGTGGCATCGTCTTCTACGAACTCGCTATTTTTAGTCACAGGAGTCAGGTCGACCAATGGTCTATCAAGAGCATCCAAGATTTGCAGTCGAAATCCACCCTAAAATTAACAAAGTAATCATAAAAGGAATCGTCTATATATCCTTTTTAATAACGTCTTTCGAAAGACATTCAAAAAAGTTGGCAATCCCATAAATAACAATCCGCAACATGGCGGTAAGTAGAAATTATTTTAAATTTACTTAAATTTTCAACTTGATAGAATGACATTAATTTCGTTTGATTTATGTTTGGAAACGCTGGTAAATAATAAGCAATATCATTTTAGTTCCAGTGAGTGAACTTCCGGGCAGTTTCTTTCACTGCGACCGTGTCGGAAGCAAGAAACGGTGAAGAGGACGTTGAGACATCGATCGTACGTGCAGATAGCGGTATCGAATCGATTTATCGCACATCCGTGACATAGAAACCGGCCTTCTGTTCTGTTGGTCGTATTCAAAAAGTGAAACAAAACGAAGAGAAAGAGAAAGATCGTACATAGTTTAGTAATTTCTCTAGTGTGATTAACGAATGTGTTCGTTATGAAATCACCAGTTTTACGAAACGTCGAATTGGAAATAGGAAGGGAGACGCCGCTATGGGATAAATTAGTGTCTCGCAACGAGTAGCGACGTAATGACAGGTGTTAATTTAATGATCGTCGATGTCAATCTGACACCTAAAAAGATCAGCGGTCCAAAACCGTTATTAGTCGACTCTTACCCGAGAACAATATTGTTCGTTTTCTTCTACGTGCCGCGTTTTCTAATTGTTAACCGCATTCCTCACCGTCGTAGCCTGAAAACTTTTGTCGATGATTTTTCATTGATACCGATCGATAACTTCTTAAACGGAATTTGTTAGAAATATAAATTGGTTGGCTCTGCTCCCTAGAAAACTTTTTAATTTTACCACCCATGTAATTAAGTACCATCATTAAGTACCAAATGTTACTACTATCGCTATTTATTCCTAAGTTGGTTTCCTGCTAACGAGGAGTTCAGGATTGTAATAACACGGTAATTTCACGATACGACAACAGGACTATGTTGACTTAATTAATTTAATTTTTTTTAGACTGACGAGTGTTCGGTGTCGATCGGTGTTACTTCATAAAAGAGACAGTTGTGTTATTACACTTGATGAAAGTTTTCTGTCCGCACGATTGTGCCGGGACTCGAAAGGAGAAAGAGAACGGGAAGAGGCAGTTTTGCAAAGTGGTACCGCTTCGCACGGTACACACCTGCAGCCGGTTGCTGCAGCGTTATATTGTCGAATTTTTCTCGTATCACGGATATTTTAACGAATGAAATTTGCGAGGCATTTAAGTTTATGGCCGCGCCGGTTTGAAACCAGTCGTTCGGGAAAAGAAACCACAACGATGACTGTATAGGAAATGTGTGTATCGAACACAAAGTTGATTACGATTGCCAGGGATCGGACGTGGCGCGAAAGGTGGTTTCGAAATATGTATACGTTTTTAGATAAACTGAAAATTACGTTACTCAGAAATTATTTAAATGCAAAATCCGGACATTTACGTTTCAGATATTTACAACGACATTTAAAGAAATGCGCATAAGCGTAGATTTCGAAATATTGAAATTTCTATGAGAAAGATATTAACAAATACATGTAATGAAAAACATTTGCGTATCCATATATAATGGCTCAAAGTGTATGAAAACTTTTTGCAAAAACACGTTTGTGGATGTATTATGTGCGTTACACATAGTTTTAATTTTTTCACGATAGAATTTTTCTTATCACAATTTCATTAAAATTTCAAAATATTCTTATAGGTATGCCTGTCATATATATTCATAAGAGATTTCTGTAAATGTTCAGCTATTTGAGTTCACGTATAATGAAGCAAAAATACAGGTTAGTATAAAAAAAAACTTTTTCATTGTTTCATTTATCATAGTGCTACGTGTTTCTTCAGTTTTAATGCAGCGTTTGATTTATTTTACAGCTATTTTTCTAGCAATAGATCTAAAGATTTTGGTTTTGCACGATCCGACTCATTGGCGACAGCCGAGTTACGGTACCCGACATACCAATGTGTTCCACCGAGCATCAGGCTGCTCTCTCGCGTACGCGTTCACATGCAAAATGATTTACATATATTCCTTACCACCTTTTTTCCGACCTATCTATCTACGTAAGGTATACGCAAAGCACCTCGAACTTACATCAAGCTTCACCTTTGAATTATTCAGCGAGCGTCACCTTGAGCGGCGACGTGCAAGTGTAGGCCGCCCTCTGTTTCTGTCTTTTTTCCCCCCCTTTGTACAGAGCACGTGCGGACAAATTCGTGATGTCTTTCACGATGACTTGGAGGCAGTCCATGCGACGTGTCGAGAAGAATATGAATATCCAGCTACGCCAATCAGATACTGTGCTCGGCTCACGAACACTTAAGTTTTAAGCTACTATGACTTTCCTTTGTTCGGAAAAGATGAATATATGGATTTATCTTCGATTTATTTTTAATTTTAACACGTATACAGATGAGAAATAAGAAGAGTTTTATATGAGGAGCAATGGCAAAAATAGAAACATCAATAATTGATTGGTAATGTCTGAAATTGGTAATGTCTGATTTTATTCATTCAAGAATCCTAGAACTTTTCCTACCTAATTTACGAAGTATTATTCTTCTAGCACATCTCTAAATCCTCAATACTCAGTAAGAGAAGTCGTGTTACGAAATATTTTAAAATTCCTTCCATGTATCTTCCAGGAGAATGAGTCATAATCGCATCTTCGCATTGAAAACATATTGGTTAGGTAACTATAAAGTTTACTGAGTGCTAATTACAGCAATATCGCGTTAATGGCTCATTGGTGATGAAAGATTATAATAAGTTAAATAACAAATAATGAGATTGGTCAAGTATGTGCAAATTCCTTTCAATCGTAACACGTGAACAACTAAGATTACAATCAGGCGAGCTGAAAGACTCATGCAGAAAGTTTCCATATCGGAGAAAGTCCATAGAATAATAAAGCATGGTATTGTATGATTTTATCCATTTCTCTCACGTAACTGTTGATACGTCTTTTTTTTTTTCTTTGAACAACTGCAAGTACCTATATTTTTGTCGAGCTTTTCCCAGCCATGTATGTTCAATATAAGCGCGTATTTAGCTTAAAGCCATATATTGCAACAATTACCGGTTTTGGTGCAACGGTTACAGCTTTCTTTTTTTCTTTAACACCGGCTAATAAAATTCAGTTTCAGATAACCAGAGTAAAAAGTCGCTTTAAGACACGGAAGGACGAATGAGTTTTATTATAGAGAAATGTTGGTAACATTATAGCCCTCTTTTTTCTTTACTATACTTAATTAAATGGTTAAGATGTGAAGAATATCATGTACTTACTCGATGAGGATAAGCTAAATGCCACGTGACGTTGAAGTTACTCCCAGATAGCAAAGTAGTTTTAATATTGCCTGAAACAAAAATGAGCGCATTATGCAATTATGTTGCGCACGCTATTCTATACAAATTTTCACGATCGTACGGAAACTTGTAATTTCTCATGATCATCGATTTAAACAGGGAACCTTAGAAACAATGAAAAGTTAATATTCATTAGAGTAACGAGATACCATAATTTATGACAATCACCGGAAACATGTGTGCAGGAAGATCAGCGAAATCTTGAACGCGAATACTGCTATCTACGACTAGTCAGAAAATGAAAAAAAGAAGCAGAAAAATCACTTCTCTATAAACATTTTCTATTTCCGTCATCACATATGTAATAAATAAGTAAATCTATATGAAGAACTCTGTGATATATTCAGGTAAATTCTCATTTTCTTTTTTTTCTTCTACATACAATTAAATATTCAACATTTTACAGATTTGTTTTATTTCCTTACAGCATTTCGCGCAAACAATTATTTTGAAAGCATGAAATAATTCTTATCATTAAAAGATTACAAAAATTCAATTACATATAAAGCGTGAGAGAAAACTAGCATAAAGGCGAATATTTATTCGTATCAATAATCGTATTAGTTATTGTGAAAACAAATATCAACATAACCAGCGATTTCACATTCTTCATTTGCTTGAAGCCAAATAATTTACGTTAGTAACGTTATCATATTGAGAATAAATTCCCGGAAATAATCGAGAGTAGCACAATGTATAATTAATTTCCGGTAGTGGATTAGCAGCAGTTCACGTTCCACGGCCAATCCTTTTACGGATTCTTTTCCTTTTTCCCCACTTCTCTCCGAAAAGAAAGCTCGCATTCCCCTTGCTCGGTACTAAACTTGCCGTCGATTAAATTGTGAGAGACTATTCAGACAACATCGGCTTGGAGAAACACAGAATTACAACTGATTTATATGTATGTGTGTAGATGTTTTGTAACTATATAAATCCAATATATTTGTTTATTTTAGAAGGATAATTAATACGATACTACGGTAGTCGATAGGTCAGTATTCTCAGTTAAACGAGTTGAAATTCTTACGATAGACATTTTCTACTTTTTCGCGACTGAAGCACTTACGAACCGAGAGTGAAATAATAAAAATGGCTTTATTTTTTAGATGAAACACATAATTTGATATATGGATCAGAAGATTGACTACGATATATGTGAACAATATCATCTACAATAGCATAATCAATATTGCTAAGGATCTTTCTACGTTTGTAATTTTGTAAAAAGCCAGAGGTGATATTTCCAAGCTGAAGCATATTCTTTTCCCAGCAACGTCCTTCTATCCGGATAACGATGCATTTAAAGTTCACGTACTTTCCGCGACTACGCGAGAGCTCGTGAGGAGAAAAAAGGGGTACGTGCGGTTGCAACGCGGAGGTAACACGTGGAAGGTAATGGCCGAGCAGCCGAGGTTCGAGTTCTCTTCGTGCAAGTCGGTGAAAGTCATTTCGAATCAGACTGGCAAGCTGTTCCCATCAGGGCATACCTTCGTATTTGTTATTCTTTCATAGAATCCTTTTATCTCTTTTGTCTACGTTTCGTAACTATATCATCGTATTTCATACTAACTGATAACATTATTGCCCTTGAGAATTCCTATTGAGAAGATTTGCGAAAATTCATACAAGCCAATTTCTGGTCCATGGATCGTGCAACATATAGCTTGTATCTTGATCACTTGCATAATCGGTAATATTATTAAATATGATTCATTGTCGTTTGTTTCTATGTAGCATGATGCATTGTTTTAAATTTCATCCAGTTGTTTTTTCTATTTGCTGGGAGGGGGAAAGGGCATGACTCGGCTTTTCCTAATTTATTTATTAAAAAAAGGCCATGTTTGAAAAGAGATACTAGGGAATTTCAATGATACTCATGCTTGTTTTTGCGATCGCCTGCTATTTGGATATTTTGTTAAAAAATTAGAATCTTTGACTGAGTTGCATGTTTTCTGGCATGATACGATTGATTTGTTTAGCATATTACATTATAAAACAATGTGTTATTAAATAACGCAACGAGAAGATTTTCCTTGAGTATCTAATATAAGATATGACACTGTTTTATTGTTGCATAGTTATTTAGAATAACAAATACATGATTACATATATATGTATTTAAACCTAATCGTCAGACTATACAGACTCTTTAATAGTTCTAATTGGCTAATTAATTTCAGGATCTTAATAAACCATCTAGAGGCTATTATTATTACACCATCTTAATGATATGTACGTTAACCTGACAAGCTTGAAATTAAGGAGGTCAAGGTTTATTGCAGTACCATTGCTCCAAGAGAGGAAACCCCGATATTATATTTCATACCAATTAATTACACTAGTACTTACAAATTGTACTTTGTAAATTCAACCACTTATTTTTAAACATTTCTATATAAATGACAATTATACAGGAAAAAGGAACACTCACCACGAGGCATTCCACATGGACCAGGTGTTCTGGCGTTGTCCAGAAAATCCAAATCATACTTCCTCGCGCGTGGAAAAGTCAACNCAGCTATTATTATTACACCATCTTAATGATATGTACGTTAACCTGACAAGCTTGAAACTAAGGAGGTCAAGGTTTATTGCAGTACCATTGCTACAAGAGAGGAAACCGATATTATATTTCATACCAATTAATTACACTAGTACTTACAAATTGTACTTTGTAAATTCAACCACTTATTTTTAGACATTTCTATATAAATGACAATTATACAGGAAAAAGGAACACTCACCACGAGGCATTCCACATGGACCAGGTGTTCTGGCGTTGTCCAGAAAATCCAAATCATACTTCCTCGCGCGTGGAAAAGTCAACGCGACGTGTCCTTGTACTTCTCCGAACGANACGCGACGTGTCCTTGTACTTCTCCGAACGATACCACTGTTAATACCAATAGGATTAGTCTCAACACAATCATGGAACACGTATTCGATGACATTTTCAAGGTTGAACGTGGCGATACGCTCACAGCCTCGTCGTTTTCACGTTCGATTCCACGCAGCTAATCGTTCTGAGAATTTTCCTCTCACACTCCTAAGCCCCTCTAGCTGATTTTTCCTGATGCTCGGCATGGGCACCCTTCATTAATTAATCCGTCGCGTCTCAGTGAGGCCAATAATCTGAAAAAAGAAGAAATTTCTTAGCTCGTTGATCGAATCTTTGTAACGTTTCACTTTTCCTAAAAAGTATGGACGTTTCGTAAGTACGTATTTTTTTTTCATCGGTTGCTTTGCTTTATAAAGCTAAACTACATTGAAAATTAGAGCCTCTAATGGATAATTACCATTTGCAAATATATACGCGAAGTCGAGGCCAGTTTTTGACGTTCGTGTAAACTTGTTCAACAACCAATATTGAATAAATTGTTCTACTCCNGTGCAAGCGATAAATGCTACGAGCTTTAAAACTAATTTGCACTCGAGTACAAGTGTATATTTAATTGCCTCAAATTGATCTTCCAAGAAATTGTAACCTATCTTCGTTATTATTCACGATTATGTTTACAGCAAGAAGAAGAAGAAGAATTAAATGGATGTCCGACAAACTTATGCGTACGCAAAATGTCAAAACAGCCCAACAGTGAAATAAAGAAACAATGGCAAAAATACAGGAGAAAATGGTGGCATTTTTCTAAGCACATCACAGTGACAGTGATTGTTCTCATTGATGCGAAATCTCTCCTGAGAGAGTAAGAAAAGAAAATCCACAGCGTGATTGCGAGAGTATGCGAATATTACGGAGTCATAAAGAGTTATACTATCGCGCCACTCTTCTTAACGTGTTGTACAGGACAACCGACGGTGCTAGCGAACGCTCGTTTCATTCAGTTTTCGCTGTCTAATGGGATTTTCACCAGCGACGATATTACACGATCCGGTAGAATACTATCGCGCCACTCTTCTTAACGTGTTGTACAGGACAACCGACGGTGCTAGCGAACGCTCGTTTCATTCAGTTTTCGCTGTCTAATGGGATTTTCACCAGCGACGATATTACACGATCCGGTAGTACTATGTCGCATGATAAAAACGACGTGATGAAGCGAAATGACGAATTTCAAAAATAGAATGCAATGACCAGGAAAGAGACTTTCGCCCAGTACCAACAATTTATGAAAAAATACGGTATGATAATAATAAAAATATCGGATGATAATAATAAGTTGTGTCGACGATGTTGCTTCGAACGTGAAAAGAGGTTAAAATGAAACGAATGCGCATAATCAGGATGTAGGAGGATGAACGAGCTTACAATACAGAATTATGCAGATGCAAGAGCCGCAATTTCTTCAGGCATAATTAAGAAAAACGAAGAGGCGAGGAACGCCGATGACGTTGGTGCCATTAAACTTCCTCTCACCAGCATTCTATGTATAATGAGTTGTTACGCCATACATGCGATATTAGTGGTAGGATACGCGGGGAAGAATACAAATACGACGCGATGGATGATGAAGGAAGCGCGCGTCAATAAAAAAAAGGAAGGGAGACGTTCTTCGCGGTGAATCGATCAAATGGTTATTGATGGCTCTTTAATCTAACCGTTATTAGTCGATCAAATTGTCTTGAGATTAGCTTCCTTATAACATTGAATTATTCTCCTGAAAATGTACAGAGAAAGTTTCTCATCTTTTGCGATTCTCGACACGTCAATGATTTCTTTTGGCTAATCTCAAGTTCGCGAACAATTGGTATGATGTTTATACAGTGAGTCACTAAATAAATGTTTGGCGAAAGGAGAGAAAATTAGAAAACTCGATGGACGAACTGCGCAGTGGCTTTATTACTGAGCCATCAAGAAAGATCCAAGTCTTCCTACCTGTTGAATATTGTCCGGCGAGCTTTCAGCTGATCCTTCATGCACACACAAAATCACTGAACCAAAGAATATTGCAGATCTCAGACAACGCGCCTCTCAGGCAACGTCATCGTCTGCCAGAAAAAGAAACAACAAGGTTGTACGATTGATTCCAGCCTCGCTGTTGGCAAGATGCAAGAGAAGTAAACGTGTGTCCACACACGCGATCGGTGAACCACGACGATTCACCGAATGCTTGAAAGAACTGACTTTCAGAACGCAGTCATTTTGCGATATTGTGCGGTCAACTGCGACGATGCACGATAAGATCGTACGATTTCGACAGGTGGTGGCTGCACACAAGGATATTACAACAGTCAGGGATGCGACGGAGCCACGTCCAAGACTGACTCCAAGAGACTCAGCT
>NIPQ01090225.1:0-24469 GCA_002806875.1 Lepidotrigona ventralis hoosana
TCGAGCTGGGATTCTTGTTTTAACGACCGGTGGGATGAAGTTCGAGAGCAGAGAGACCTCGCGCGGCACTCGAGGTGAGAGGAACGCGAGGTGAAATTCTCGGCGCATCGCGGCTCTAAAAGGTCAAAAGTATCCGGTGCGTTTGCAGGCGAAACAGCGCTCAAGGTCGCGGCGCGAAATTCAAACGTCACGAGCCCTTGTCAGCCGTGAAGCGGCTGACTCTCGTACTCGGTGACCGAGTTTCCGAGCGTCGCGTAGTATCCGGTGCGTTTGCAGGCGAAACAGCGCTCAAGGTCGCGGCGCGAAATTCAAACGTCACGAGCCCTTGTCAGCCGTGAAGCGGCTGACTCTCGTACTCGGTGACCGAGTTTCCGAGCGTCGCGATTGTCGAAACTCGTGTCTCGTCGTTCGCATTCTTTCGCCCCGCTGGATCGATCCGACTGTAATTCATCGGAGTCCCTCTGTCGGAAGAAAGAACGAAAATCCCTGAACTGTAAACGATCAACCATCAAGAATCTTCTCGACGTTATCCGTGACCGATTTTCATCGAACAGCACCTCCAAAGTGCGAGGTTGAATTTCCAGTGACGCGAAAGGCCAGGCAGTCGAGTCGAAGGTTAAACGTAATTATCGTCTCGCGGATTGTGGAAACTGAGAATCTGATACTCCGAGAAATGTAACGACTTCAATTAGAATTTGCGAAAAAATCCATTGCTGTGTTGCAAACACCGAATGACCCGGAATCCACGGCAACGGGGAAAGATTATAGATTAGATTATTATAGATTATTATAGATTATAGATTATTATAGATTAGAGATTATTATAGAGAAGATTATAGATTATTATAGATTAAACGTGCGAACGCGGCAGTACGAAGTTCAAACAAAAGAAACGCTCTTCCCCGTCGATACACGCTTCTCCCTCTTCTTTCTTTTCTTTTCCTCGGTCGATGGTATAATTAGCAGAGTTCTCGCGAGTGTTCGACAATGGCGGATACGAGCGCGAAAGAAGGACTAATTAAAGGGTTAGGAAATCACGCCGAGCAGACGAGCTGCTCCTCGACTTATCTTTCGACGAGTTCAAGAAGCGTTCTCGTTCGTTCCTGGACTGTTCTCTGCCTTTGATCCTAAGAAGCAGCCACAGCGTTGACGATAAGCGTTAATGCGCGAGGGTGGATTTCCCTTCCTCCCTGCAGTAGCAGGGGCCGGAAGCGTTATTTCGAATTGAAACGGGACGCGTCGAAACGGTTTCCGGTATCACGCGTTTCAATTAAAACGTCGGTGGAAACGGGGGGAACGTCGATAGCTCGCGACGTTTTGCACGATGGCAATTACGCAGAAATGGCGCGGCAGCGGGGAGGCGGCCGAGGCTAATGGGAGAAATAAAAACGCGTTCGCTGGCACAAAACGGGTTCGCCCGCGTTTCTCAGTCGAGCGGAAAATTATATTTTTTTCCCCGAGGTTGGGTTGTTTGCTCGAGCCACCCGTTGAAAATTACGGTTTAATAATGAAACGACAACGAGACGTTGCCAGACGATTTTCCAACATGCGCTTTTCTCGCCCTTCGCGAGCGTTTAAACGTGTGGTTGTGATTCGCGGAATACGACGATCGAATTCGAGAAGTATTGTTGGTCGCGTTAATTTATTTCCGCGGTGACGTCTGGCACAGAGATTCATGAACTCTTTCGCGTTTGCACTAATTTTCTGCTTCGTTCCCCACCGTACAACATCTCATTGCTCGTGGATTAATCAATCAAGAGCGTTCCTCGATCTCCTCGTTCAAAATATACACGCGAGGAGAACGAAATGTCAGTCGTACCTTCTGGCTTGTTTTATTTTTACCTCCCTAACGACGTCTTAAAGATCTTCCTTCCTTCTTGCTCGTTTTTCCGCCGAAAATAACCGGTTGCCTTGGCAAAAATCCCCCATCTTATTAAATGAAAGTGCCATTAACGTTCCACGGCTATGACACACCCTCGCGTGAATCTCCATTCCCGGTGGCGTCGTACGTGCATCAGCGTCTTCCCTCTCCTCGTCGTGAACGTTCGTCGCGCAGCTGGCTCGAAAAGGAGCCGCGAGCTAGGTACACGGTCGCGGCGCATGCTTGACCTCTCTCGTACGCGCCCGTATACGCGCGGCTGGATAATTTGTAACGTGGTTTTGCCGGTCGGCCTTGGCAAAAAGCAACCCCGGGAGAGGCTGAGCGCGCCTTTCTTCCTCGCGTTCGACCGCTACGGAAACCGGCGCGCAAGCTTCCTCCGCAACGAGACTGCGGCTTCATCGCTGTCCCACCTCGATCTTGCAGCTCTTTTCTCGGTTGGTCTCTCTCGCTGGCCTCCTCAGCAACGCTACTGCGCCGAGTTTTCAAGTTTTCGGAGATGCACTCCATTTCGTCTTGTTTCAAGTTTCAATTAACATGCTCCGTGCCGGAGCAATTTAATTTTCGTTCAGACCAACTGCGATTAATAATTCTGCTTCTGAAGTATATGTCTTACAATTTTTAGTGAGAGAACCATAATCGTCAAGGAAAGTGTCTGGAATTTAAAACATGCATTACAGAACAAAGCAATGAATTTAATTTCAAGGCATTGTTTTAGCAAACAATTTTTTAATGGTCGCAAAATTAATTTGAAATGAGACATTTTGTTCCAAATATTTTTAGTATTATTGTTTATGTACTAAATAGTAATAACAATTTATTACATGAATTATAAAATACCAAATACTAATAAGTAATATTTACTTTATATATACAACAAGTTTTACACCGTATTCTTGCCGAATTGAGTCGATTTCGCTACACGACTTTATAAACAAATTTAAAAAAAAAATGTTTAATACAGGAAGAAGAAAAATAATTTCTTTCCTTTTTCTTTTATTAAAAAAAAAAAACACTAGTTTCTCGTAGATTTTCGAGAGTTTTCAAAGTCCAACGAAATAAAACGAAGATTGGTACCGTGTTTGTTAAACATTTATATTTTACGTGGTTGAACCTAGGCATACGCACGAACGGAGAATATTTTGGAATAGAATATGGTCGGCTCCGCGACCTCTTTGTAACGTAGATGCCGGCCTGTTTCGCGATTCGGCGCTGAGTTTGAATTCCAGCCGCGTATGAACGGATATTTGCATACTCCACCATTCCCCCGAGTGCATTGCTCCGGGAAAATATTCCGAAACGATGCGATTCCACGATCATTTTGCCTTAACTAGGACGAAATCTAAATTTACGGTATGTCGCTGTTCAGTCATTTTCTTACTTTTCTTCACCGCTTTAACGTCAGTCGCCTGGTTAAGAATCAAAGACCAATGTATTCAGATTTGTGTTTCATTTTACATTATTGGAAAAAGGAACTGAAAGTNCCCCTCCCATAAAAAAAAAAAAAAAAAAAAAACGAGTCGAAAAGGAAGAATAAAATTTGTTCATTAAAGTTTCCGTTCCAGAGAAAATAGAGTTTGAAAATTTATTACGTATATTTGAATTTATACTGCTCATAAAAAATTAGGGGATATTATACTTTAATATTTTCAGCCTTTTATATAAATAGTGCATTTTCACCAATGAAATAAAATTTGGTTTTATGCATCTCATCTGCATAATCAAACAACTTTCGTTGGCTTGTCGTTTGCTTTTCTGATGTTCTTGTTAATAAAAAAAAAAAAAATCAAATGCAAAATCATAATATTCCCTCATAATTTCTGTAGTTAATTCCGTACTGGATAGTTGACACGAGGACATTCAATAAATGAAAAGTGTAGAAGAAAATAAGCCTCAAATACATTCTGTGAAAAATTTGCTTTTATACGTGTACTTGATCAATTTTCAAGCTCGATTTTCTCGAAAACGGAGCACCGTACAAAAAAAGTATTCCACGTTTTTTTACTTATTTTGCCTCTGTTAATTCTTTCGTTACGTCTTGCCTGTCACCTTTAGAATTAAAGTTAAATTCAAGTACGTATCCATTTGATAAATTTTCAAACTCGATTTTCTCGAGGGATTTAATGGAAAAAATTTGTTCTTTCTTTTAGACTCGTTTTTTCACGTCAGAATCAGCTCCTACTTGTACACATCAGTACCCATCAAATGTATGCACGAATGTAATCAAATACAAGTGTTTAAAAACAAGAATCGAACGTAAGAGCATCGATCAACTCCTATGGAAATTTTCCGAGGTTTTATAAAAAGCGCCGACAGCAGTGAAAGAAATTCGCGGTCTGTGTTACCCGCAAAAGGAAATGGTCCCTGGATGGACCATAAACAACTGTTCAACTTGCCTTGAACCTTAAACCTGCAACACCCAATTCTCGAGTATAATCCACCTTCGTGAAAAGTGAATTTAACGCTGGTTTATATAATTTTCAAATTCCGAGTTCCATTAGTAGTAAAACGTTCGAACCGACGTGCGTTGGACGTTCGAAAAATACAAGAAGATCCATACGCATCGCGGTGTGCGCGAATGTTCGTTGACAGATGTAATCTCACGCTGAAGACGCATCTCTGTTCGCCTTGCTCGCCTTGCTCGCCTCAAACAACACTTATCGATTTCCACGAAATTTTGTTCTCCAAGTTCGTCGGCGGATGCTCCATTTCCGCCGTGACACGCGAACTTTCGCGCGCCTCCGTCATGCAACGTGCTCGTTCACGTGACTCCTCGGAGATTGTTCACGAACATCGTTCCAAGACGGTCTTTACCTCCTAATTTCGAGGACTTGAGAACACGACTTTCTTCGAACACCGCCAAACACGCTTCAATCCCACAGTCGTGGAACGTGTAATTTGTCAAATTTGGTTGAATTGGCGCGTTTTATTCCTGGAAGAGATGGAATTATAATACGTTCCACTCGAAAATTCTTCCCTTTCTTTCCCTCGTTTTCGTTTTTCTTCAATATCAGCTTATGAAGAATCATTTCAGGAACGGAAATTTTCATACGTGCGATATCTGTGGAATGAGAAATAAAGAAAAAGTACAAAGTAGGTGCGAATGAAATTAAACGCAAGTAGAGATTATGCGTGTTTATCGAGTGGAATTTGCTTAAAACTAGTTTAATCAATTTTCAATAGCGAGCGAAGCTGGTAAAAATTTATCCAAGTTCTAGAAAGCAACGGAAGCGTGGATTAGCCAAGCAGATTGGATTGCAAGTAAATGATGTGCCAGGCCAAAAAAGCTCGGCATTCTAGTAATTACAGTGCTGCTTGACAAGCCGTTTAATTAATGAACTTTAATTAAGAGTCTGTCAATCGTCAACGAAAGAGGTTTAAGTCCTCGAAGAGTTGGCTGATGTTGTAAAAGTTACAATTGTTACCATCCGAACTCGTTATTGATCGATTAAAATAAAAAAAAAGTCATTCGTTGTGTTAAAATCAAACCACGGAAACTGAACTTAATATAATTAATCGTTTTACATTTTGTTTGTTTCAGGTAAGAACGAGTCAGTTTTTAATCTACCTGAGATCTCGACGAATTTCAAATTAGTACGTAGAATCTAAGCTAGAAATTTAAGGAAGCTAATCTCGTACAGATTGGTAAATACAGGGTGGGCTAAAAGTTTCCTCCTATTTTTCTTTTATAAAACGTCAAAATATTAAGAAAAAACTAATTAAAATTAAATTTAAGCTCAAACGTGATTTTTGTTTCATTATGTTTTAAAAATTATTTTCTTTACTATTATTTTTTTTATTTATTTATTATTTATTATTTTACTAAAAACTGATTTTTCGCCCACCCTGTACTCATTAAACTTATAGAGAAGCAAGATAAAAAAAAGGGATTTTTTTATCCGTGAAAATCTTGACGAAAAATCTCCCTTTCAATCGTTCAACGATTCGAACAAACGAGTTGTTCCAACCAAGGAAAATTAATCGTTTCCTTCAAGTCCAAGCAATGTCCCGGCTGGCCATCCTCGTGACTCGACGGTTTCGCCAAGCTGACCGCGGGGACGATATTGAAATTATGCGCGCAATGCTCGAAGCGGCACGGCACAAAAGGACCCCGCTATTCCGGCATAAATCGGCCCGGTTGAAATTCCTCGAGCGTTACTCTGCCGATTGATACACGCGCCTCGAGTCGTCTCGAGGAAATCTCCGAGGCTTAATTATTATTATTATTATTTTTATTATTATTATTATTATTTTGTCGATTTGTATACATTCTCAAATTTTAATTTATATATATATATATATTCTCCTGTTCGATCGTCGATGTAAAGAAAATATTTTGCTTAAAGTGAAGATTACTGTCGAACTGACTGTTTCATTCGAAGATAACAATTAATTTATATATATTTTCCTGTTGAAGAAACTACTTTGCTTAAAATCACGATTAGTACAGAACCGATTGTTTCATTTGAAGACAACAATTTTATTGTAACGCGATGTTTAATCGAGAATCGTAGCTTTTGTATTTACGTTTCTCCTTTTCTACTACAATTTTTTCATCTTCTAGCGTTCGATGAGCGAACGATGATTTATGAAAGATTATTCGGAATCTCGTTGTCGATATTAGCAATTTTTATCTACTTTTGTTATTATTACCATATTTTGACGCGACGTTCACCAAGCTGGAAAAGTGAAATAAAGTGAATTCATACGCTGGGCAAAATCCACACTGGCTAAAAAATTGCTCGCGAGCAATTTGCGAACTATTCGCCAACGGCGATGCGAACATTACAAGGTAAAGCCCTCAACGCATCCACGTATTCTTCGAGTTCTACGAACGGATCCTTTAACCTCTTACGGCGAGATTCTTCGCGAAGCTATACTTCACAGTACCGCGACCAATGCAAAAAGTTGTAATAATGAAATTTATAGTTACAGTGCTTCACACTAACGTCATTTTCTTGAAATTGAAAAGATGAATAAGTTCAAGCTTTTTCCATAAAAACTCGAATTTATTCGTTCTTCCAATTTCCGATTCGCTTTAATTCATTCAAAGTTCATTCTAGAAAACGCTAGATGTAAATTTCAAATTTCTTTATGTTTGGAAGGAAGAATTTCGAAAAATCGTATTATAGCACTGTTCGAGAAACACGCGAGCGTGTATATAGTGACGTTCAGTAGCTAATTAACCACTTGCGCTACGATTTAACTTTCGGTAGCTGTGCCGCGCTCTACGATATAACGTGCGGTAAGGCGTTACATTGACGCCACACCGCGTCTGCGAGCGCAAAGCTTTAAGCAGTGCCTTAGCGCGTTGGTAGGGTCTTACATAAAGAATTTACACGGATATGAATAAATATTCACAACACCAATAACATTTTATTAATTAATAATCTACTTTTGTATGGTAAATTTCAAAACACTTGGGAATAATGATGAACGATCCAACTGTTAGCCGACGTGGCTGACACGTCGTTTTTGTTTCTGCGACAAATGCCTATCGATGTGGTATACACGTCGCTGGCGGTTTTGGAACAAAAGCATCTCGACGTGCGTGGCACGTCTTTATAGCGCAAGTGGTTAATATATATCGCTTATCGAGCGAACGCTGAAGTGTGTCTTTTCTCTTTCTATTTCTTCGGCTTCAAACGGACGGATGATTCGAACTTTCGCACGGCAACATTTGGCGAAACAGCTGCCGAAGATCCCGATCGACATCTGTTGACCGCCGCTCCGAAACCGATAGAACAATGCAGCCGCCCTTCTCTCCTGATTGTAATTCTTCTCCCGGTCTGACCTAATGGCGGAGAAAATTGGGACCCTTGAGCGGTGAATGGCATCGTTTCGTGGGCAACGCGCGAGATAGAGAGAAAGAGAGAGAGAGAGAGCGTCGTATCCGCACCTATACTTGACACCCATTGTCCGCGACCAACTGATGGATGGCTGCCTGTAATTTTGCTCGACACTGTCGCTTGTTTTGACGACTCGTTGTGTTTGATGACTGTCGTGATGCGACAATGCTTTTACAGTTTATTACCGGGTTCTTTGTGCCCTTCTGTTTCTTTCATGCAATTCGGCATGAGAGAAAATAAAGCTCTCGAGCTCTCTCTCGATGGGAGTTTTAACGCGCTCGTGTCGTGTACCACGGCCTCCTATTAAGAAGTGTTTACTGATGACTCTATTGTCGAAGGCAGCGTGAAGTTACTAACACCCCGTCGTAGCATACGCGACGTGGGTATTGTGATTGCAAAGTAATTTCAAGTGCGAGCTGTTTCAATCTCGTGATTCCCGTGCACCGTCGCTTCCTCTCTCTTTCTCTCTCGTGCTCAATTCGCTTTGAATGTAAGAATTTTTATATTCCTTTTGAAAATACTGAATAGAACTATCAGCAGGCTGTATAATGTATCGCAACATCTCAACGGTGATATGTTCGGTTAATTATTATTATTTTTTTTTTTCAAACGAATTAAATAACTATGAAGGTTTCGTTTTTCGAATTATGAGAATTCCATCAATGTCAATGGGACCAACGTTTTCTGCAGTAAATAGTGTTCAACATCAAATAGCGAACGAGTTCATTACACGAGCAAATACGATACGACAGGCTATTTTATAAAAGCAGTTGCGAATTCGTTCTGCGGATGGGAAGCACGAGTCGTCAGATCACTTGTTTATTTGTTGCTCGTCACGCAGCAGAGCGCTCGTTTCCGTCGCAATCGAGATTACCGGGAAATCGGAAGTAATCAAATCGTTCGGCGGCGCGTTCGTCGTCAACTTTCGTCGGTTCCAACCGTGTGCAATTCGGTCCCCCATCCAGCCTCTATTTACACGACTCAGTTCGCGACGAATATTTCCGAGAGGGGCTATCTCCGCCAGCGGAGCGATAGTCCGTGAACAATTACCCTCCCGGTTTAACGTCTCTGGCCGCGATAAGTCGCCGTGAGTAAATGCCCTCGATATAAAGTGAAATAAGACTGGGAGATTTTGATAAACTATCTCGTTGCCCCGGTGATTTATAAACGCACGCGCGCCTCTGGTTCGCGGTTCCGAAATTAGTTAGAACCCTCTCTCTACTCCATGGCACCACCGCCGTCCGTGAAATGTGAACAGAAAACGAAGCTAGTTTTCCAGTGAACATTACACGTTGATACGCAATCGCGCGGCCCGATCAACGATTGATTTCCATCTGCAGCCGGGATTTTCGAATGTGAAATTTCGACCAATTTCGAGCGAGTGTTTACAGCGGTAATTAAACAACGACAAAGATGGACTTTAATCACCAATTTGTTTGACGAGTAGATATTATCGGTTACGATTTAGTTAATTACAGCAATTTGCTAAACATCATGCACAGAGTGGAAAGAATCTGCCGTAAAATTGATGTTGACCTTGAATTTCAAGGTCAACAAATTTTTTTCTCTCGCATTGTATTCTAGGTAAAACTTTCCCAAGGAGGACCATAAGTCGCAACTTAATATATAGTTCACTTGAAAAATGGCAAAAAAGTTTCGCGTTCTAACAGCGACTTTATTCCTCCGGTTCTGGACGAGTGGACGTGATGACAGTTTTATTATTTGATTATTTAGACTCACGCTGATGTTATAACAATGATAAATCAAATGTTAGTGAAACCTAATCCAGAACCATAAAGTCGCTGTTAAATGATCAAGAAACTTTTTCGCCATTTCTCAAGAGAACATTCTACATTCCTTGGAAAAGGTGATGAGTAGAATATAATGTAAAACACAAAAAATTTGAAATTCAAGGTCAAGGCCAGTTTTCCTTTACATATTTTTTTATCAAATCGAAGAATTTTTAAAATGTGTAGAATTCATCTATGATTTTTTTCTTCCACCCTGTATAATATTCCGTCATTCCGAGAAAATTTCCGATAAGGATGATTCTGTAAGGAAATTGACGGCTGCATGTTGAACTTGCGTCGTACGTCAACAATTAACAGTGTGATATCAACTGTATATACTTTGTAGAAATCGAAATAATATAACGGAATATCGATATTTGCACTAATGTAAGCCGTACAAGTGCGTTACACGTCGGACGTAGACGCATTCTGCACCGTATATAGCCCACCTATATGCGTTGCCTGGGGCAGAATGTGGCATTCGTAAATGGCTAATCAAGGTAAACTGGTGGCGCAGTTTCTGGTCGGTAATTTGACGTGAATCGAATAGCTAAATAATCCAGAGAGCATCGCGATACCTTAGTCGCGTGTCGCGTAAACGATATCGATTTGTTCTCCGTCGTCGAATCTAACTGACGAGACAGAATCGTTACGTCCCGCGTAAACGTGACGAGCAACAGACAAATAAATCTGCCAATCACGTGGAAGGAAACGAAGAGGAAAATATTAACACGTACGAGGGGTGAAAATTGGAAATACGTAACTAAACTCAACACGTCGTCAAAATGGCCAAAGCGATTACATCACTTTTGCCAGTCGCTTCGTTCACGAAGCATTCTCTCTGATCGATTCGATCGATTCATGGTCCAGCCGTGAATACCGAGGAGAGCCGAGCCTCAGGTCTGAGAATTACACGAAGCCCGGACCCGCCGAGAAGGAAACCTTAGACTGCTACGTCACCGGAGAACGGAATCCATATTGAATTGGAAGGAAGCCGGGGCTGGCTCGTGTCCGTGTTCAAGATAGAGTTACCCCCGGTAGACGACGATGTAACAGTGTGACGATAATAAAGCTGCATGAATAATTCATCGTTTTCACAGCGTGTCCGACGAAGAGTCTGATGGTCGGTCGCCAACCGACTGGCCGTCTTAAAAAATTCATAAACCGATCTCTCCGATAGTTCTCTGGGAATTTGTTCGATTCTGGCATCGCCTCGACCAGCGAAATGATGTTTGAATCTCGCAATATCTTTTAATAAGGATAATATTGAATAGGGTATAAAGTTATATTGATGTTTAGCAGGCAAAGAGCTGAAGATCGTTGAAAGCAAGTAAACGAAGTGATTCAACGTAGTTACAGATCTCTAGAATCTCTTTGTATAGTAAGACTAACATTGAATAGAATACAAGATTGCTTTAAAGAACTGAAGATTGTTGGAACCAAGTTAGAGATTTTTTAAAGTACCTTTAATAAGTCTAATATTAAACAGGATTTAACACAAAATTACGTCATTGGATTAAAATCAATGGCTCGATATAACCACAGATTTTTAACACTGAATAGAGTACAAAATTGAAGATTATTGGAACCAAGTGCATTTAATAATAAGTCTAATATTGAATAGAGGCAAGAAGTTGAAGATCGTTGGAACCAAAACGAAACGATTCGATATGATTACAGATTTTTGGGAGCGTATTTAACGAGGCTAGTATTGAACAGAGCACGAGATTACGTTGCTCTTCACGTTAGGACCGAGTAAACCGAACAACTACAAGTTTAAACCACAAGAGAACGTGACATCAGCAGAATACTGTGCTCGCTCGTAGTGCAAACACCAAAACGTCTAAAACAATACGCGCAATCGGCTTGTTTTCCCGTATCATTCGTATCGTCGAACGTTTGGCGTACGGATGGATACACTCGACGTACATTGCTCGCTGCTTACTCACGCGGTTACACGCCGACGCTGTCACGAGTATTCCCGTCTGTTTGCTTTATCCGTGACCCTGGTGGCAGGCTAACAAGACACCGAGGCCGGCCGTACAAGACCGCGACGATCCTGCGGTCCTCGAATCGCCCAGTCATTACAACCATTACAACGGGACCTTTAATTCGACCCCTTGAGCGGATTAACGACTTCATCTTCAGAGGTCTGACGGCGCAACGCTCTTCTCTGTCGTCTCGCGTCCATCACCGACGATTGTTCTCCCCTTTCGTGCGTTTTCTCGCGAAAAGGATCGCGTCGCGTGATTCCTCGTACTCCCGCAGCACCCCCATAGCGCATGGAGCAGCCGGCGAATGGATGAAAAGTGGCCGCGATTTACAGAGCCGTGTGATTCGTTTTAAACTATCGCGGAGATGTATGCCGGGCGACATTGGGTTTTGTCACTGTCGGATAGACGGTGAGTTTCGCGATAAATTATCGAGCAGGTATGGCTTGGAAATTATGGCAAGCGTGTTTGCAAGAAACGCGTTCCTTCTTTTTCGAATTCGCGCTTGCGTCTGCCATTGGCACGACCTTGTTCGACGTGATTGGGAAATGTACAATAATAAGAGAGAAAAGTCATGCTTTGCAACAGGGTAGAATTAGGTGACTGTTTCGTACATACGTGTCTGAGGAAAGTACGACCAAACGTTTGAACGAAGGGCGTGGAACGTGTGTGTTTCGTCAACGAACCTCGTGTAATTATATTATCGTGAATTGTTATCTCGTAATTTCTACTTTTATCGATTATCGTGTACGAGTTGAGCTGATTTTAAAATTACACCGTAGGAAGGAAAGCACGACAAGAAACTTGTCGAACACGTTGCCATTGACTGGGGAAAAACGACGGCATAACTCATTTCGTACTTAGTAATCAAGTAAATCATATTGTTCGATGTGAATACACAGTTCGATTAATCGCAGAAGAAGCCCGCAGCTTGCCAGAGAGCGGACGAACGAGCACTCGACGATTGCGTACCCCGCTCGAACGAGTATAAAGAGAGAAAACGAAACCAACTGAATTCAAAGACAAATAAAAAAAAAAAAGGAAGAAAGAAAAGAGAAGCAAGCCACATCGTATCCGTTGCCGTACCAGTCTTGAATCAATAAATCATGGTTTTCGATATAAATGTTACGCGATCGAGTTACCCCGAGGAGGCGCCGCGACTCGAGACGAGTTCACGTTGAAAAATTGCTCGCTCTTAATTCTCGCCGACATTCAAAGGAACGTACTTAATTCCTCGTAATGGCCGATCGCGGTTATTTATACGCGTGTTTACGCGTGCAACGACAGAGAGAAGTCATGAAAGCGAGTTTCGCCGATCGTGGCACCCGCGAGCATCAAATTTCCTTCTCGTTCACCCTTCCGCCCCGCTGTTCTCCCCTGCTGATCAATAGTTAATATAAACGTGGCGTAACGAATCAAACTGGCCTGTCCACGGGGGGCTGAAACGCTCGATCTAAGTCTAATGAACCATTTCCTCGTGGGCTCGATAAGACGCGCAACCGAGATAATTAAACATCGGCGTGTCTCCGAGAGACACGCTTCGCTCGCCAAGGGCTCGCCTTTTAAAATTCACGATTAACGAAGTTTATTAACGAGAGATACACAGAGCGGTGTATGCGTGAGCGATAAATTTCCCTGGCTAGATTTTGATTAGAGCAGTCGAAGCGAGATGAAATCTTTTAAAAGCAGAGGCAGAATATTCTACGTCGTACGAAATGGCGGTGTGCTTAAGAAAAGTTTGATGTGGATGCATAATGAAATCCATATATAGATATTTTGCCTCGTTATTTACCGAGGTACGCTCTGAAATTTTCAACACTTATCTCGCCCTCGTGATACACCGTCAGATTATTCTATTATTTTATCATAAGCTGGTAGAATGATCCGACGTAATAGAGCGTGAAATTCCTTTTAAAGATATTGCTTTGTATAATGTATAAAGTTAAGTATCGTAAAGCTATATCATCGTACCGAACTCCAAATTCCGTTTCGTTTAGTATCGTACATCGAGAGTGATTGAAAATGTATAATCAAATTTTTCGCAAAGTATATTTTCAAATGAATAGTGAAATGAACATTGAATATATGTTTCGTTAAAAATTACCTGGTCAATTTTCCTCAAAAACGAAGTACCTTACAGAAGAAGATTTTTTCGAGTTATCTTCATCTTGTAGAATAATCCCCTATTAATTATTTTTTTCCATCACATCTAGAATTCAAGTAGACATACTTGGTAAATTTTAATGAACTTGATTTTCTGCAAATTTTGCTCTTACTCATCGACTTATTTTTCCACGTAGAGAATTTTGTTTGAATCGTTAATATTATAGTCAATTTACACTTGCCAAAAGAATAAAATTTCTCGGAACAGTTGAATTCCAGAAATCGAGCAGAACCGCTTTTTACACGCGTGTTTTTTTATATCAAAAATACTTTCAAGAAACTCGNACGTTTTTGTTGTTAATATAATTTAGTGGCGTACATCAAAGCTCACGTGAGAAAAAATTGGCCACCCCTGGTACAATATCTGAAGAAATATCCAGAGTAGAAGCTACAACAAAAGGATAACAGAGATTATTCCTGAGGGGTCGATCAATTTTATCGTGATTCAATTGGAATGACTCGCGTAATTCGNTTTATCGTGATTCAATTGGAATGACTCGCGTAATTCGTCTCTTACGAAAGTTCGTGAAATGATGGAGAGGATTATTTTTCCGCAGATTGGAAGTACGTATCATACTATTAACTCCTACATCTATACTATGCTTGTTGCAGCAAACTCGCAATGTACATTGATGATTGCTTTAAACGACGTTACATAATCGCGTACGTAATGCTAAATGGCACTTGGACAGAGTGATTATTTCCAATGCTACGCCGTTTCATTTGAAATGACACTTTACTCGCTACTTCGTAGATAAATTGCCGTTAAACGATGCGAAGTAATTTTCGAGCGCAAAGACTCAGATCTCAAGTATTGTTTCGTAGACCTAAACCCCGACATTTCAACAGTTGCGGTGAAGTTTGAAATACAAAATAGAGTTTCGTAACTGGAGAATTATTCTACTCGTACCCCACCGCGAAAGAGTTTAATTGAACCATTAATACGAATGTTTTCTAGAGAAACTTTTGTATCCCCGTTTGAAACGATAAACAATAATACGAGACCCATCGGTATCTCCTCCATGAATTTGTGATTTGTGCAAAGTTCAATTGACAGTGAAACATGTATTATTGTCCAATGCACGAAATAACAGACGTCAACTGTCTAGTCCTTTCCTCAATAACAATCTACACAATCGATCCTAAAACTAATATACTTTCCACCATTAGACAGTTTAAGTTATAATAAATTGTAAAGTTTAGTTCCAAGACCCTAATAACCCATACAATACGGTGGTTGATGCGACTATAAATAATTAAAAAAAAGAAAAAATTCTGTCTGCTAGCGCACAGACAGGAAGATTTTCTTACAATTAAAGGAGAAACAAAGATAAAATTATACATTTTCTAAGACAATTTTCTAATCTTTGTAACAAATTATAAAGTTTAGCTCCAAATCGCTAATAACACGCACAAGTGGTTGATGCGATTCTAAATAACGAAAATTAAGAAAAAAAAAAAAAGAAACAAAAATAATCTGAAAATTTTCACCCGTATGTGGAACAGAAGCTCCGAGAACAGGGGAGCTGACGAAATTATTTCGAGAAATCTCATAAACTTGGGTATTTTCATATCCAAAGGTGTACGCCAACGTACACAGGTATGGAGAAAAGTATTGGTCCTACTACGTAAACACGGATCGAAAGCACAGATTCTCGTGGACGCGGTGTGATTTGTTCGTGCCAGAGCCAGGGCCAGAGATCGGGATTGGATTCTTCTCCCGAGGGGTCTCACGAGACGCGTGATCCGCACCGGTATGGCGAAACTTGCCGTCGATTTACGGCGCTTTATGGAAAATCCGCGGCAGAAGGGACGCCTGTTGTTCGCCGCGTATCGTAAACAATCCGCCTATGATGTATCTATCGCGAAAGTTTCGATGGAAACGCCGCGGAACTTTCATCCAATGTTGCCTACGTTGGCTCGCCCCGCGTATATCCATTTATGCGTCCCGTCGATACCGGGGCCCCAAGTTTCACCGTCATCCGGTGTCATCGATCATTTGTTCGGGGCCGCGGGTTAGCGGGTTGTCGAGACTTTAATGGAAGGAACGGCGGTGTGTCCCTCCTGGGAATAAGAAACGGGGAGTGAATCGACGCAACGACGACCGCGTCGCCTGTCAGAAAGTTGCGCGCTGCTCCGGCTTCCTCCTCAATTTTTTTTCATCAATTTCCCGCAAGAACCTCCTCTATTCTCGAGATTACCACGGGTATTTCAATCCGGCGTCGAGTTTTTTTCTCTTGCAGCGCTTGTTGCCTCTTCGTTCCGTATCTTGACTGACTTTAGACGTCAAAGCACGCTCGTTCGAGCTTAATCAAGCTCGTTCTAGATTCGATATTATGATTCAGAATCTCTTTGTACGATCCTGATTAATAGCTCAAGCAAATTCAGCAAATAAAATACCGGTATTGTAGTCGTACAGTCGATTAATAGGTATTCAATAATGAGATTTATGTTTATATAACTGTTAAGGACAGTTCGAGGAACCACCCATGATATGGGAAACGATAAACTATGGTTGACGTGGATCAAATCGATCATTCTTGCTTGGATCAAAGTGTTAAAAGTTACTGCCGATTTATCGTCCTGATACTCTGCTGATCGCTGCCGTTGAATACTGTTTAAAATATTCATATTCAAAAATACTGCTTTTCCTTCGATATTGTTTAATACTATATTCTGACTACCCAATTTCCTCAATGGTTAAGATCAAAAAGTATGGAAAAGGGTTTCCAGGAATGATTCGGGTGAGGTGGTGTTTCTGGAAACGGCTGTCTTCTGAAAGCTATCCCCGGTTGTCTATACCAGAGCTGGCTAACTGGCGGCCCTTGCTCCTACTTTCCTAGCGCTACCCCCTCCACTCTTGATTTCCCTACTAAGCACGTGGAGAGATGGACGCAGTGGAGGGGGCAGCGCTAGCAATCAGGAAAGTAGGGACAAGGACTCGCGGGCCGCCAGTTAGTCGGCGTTAGTCTATACAATTCTTCGAGGACGCGTGTTTATGACATGGTGCGGAAGATCTCGTCGCACTCGAGACTGACCAAATTTATGGGGCTCCTAGTTTGGAATCATTTAATTGTAAGTGGTCAAACGGTTTAGAAATTTGACGATTTGCCATCCTCTTAATTGAAGCACATCCATATCACAATTATTACGTACCCTTAACATTCTCATTTCACGTTCATTTATCTATCTCTTTCTCTCTGCCTGTCCACCCTTCGGGCTAGCTCCCTGCGTATCGACAAGCGGATTGTGCGCAGTTCTAAAAAAATTCAAAAACAAAATTCCTTAATGGGTCGAGCGTGGAGTTCAGTCTAGCGGAGAGCGAATGGTACTGGCAACGTTGACACTGTTGAATTGTGTCATTGTTTAAACACCATTATGCAATAAGCAACAGCTTGAAGAAGCACGCATGAACGAGCAAAGGCTCGAAAAGCTGAAAATTCGAAACATTGGTGTCTCTCCACCCTGTAATTCCTGAAGTAAGAGGATCCGGATGATCCGGTCCCAGAGGGAGAACGGCAAGGATCCCTCACGCGATCCTTGGCTTATCGATATTACGTAACGTCCTCGTCGACGAGTAATGACAAACTGCTCCGTCGAGGGTTACCTTAGTCGAAAGATCAACGCGTCCTGCCCCGATCCTCTTCCCGTTCGCTTGGAGACACTGCATAAAGACGTCATTCTCGCGTCTAGGGAGAAACTGTCACGTCGAAAAGGTTGTCTCTCCTCCGTGTTCTTGGTTAAAGTGGTCGGACTAGCATCATTGCACAATGTCCTGTTTGCCCTGGCAAACCTGCCACGTAATGAAACCTCGCGAGACGGAACAACCTGGAAGAGAAAGACAGATAAAGAGTGAGAGAAGGCAGCAGCGTAACGCGACCGTGGAATTAACGGAGAGAGAGAGAGAGAGAGAGAGAGAGCTAACGGGACAAGTGTCAAAGCAAGTAATTGCAATTTGCAGTTTAGTTCGGCACACTGGCAGACTTTAGTAATTAAGACGTGGGTGGAGGGCGGAGGTTGAAATAAATCGTTCCGCCGCGACGAAGATGCGCTCGATCCTCGACGAAGCTGAGCGTGTAATGAAAACTGCGGACTGTCGCTCGGTTCGTCGGGTCGCCGACGTGAAAGGAGAATTCTGACGGCAAACGAGAGACACAGCCGAAAGGAGAAATTGTTTCTTTCCGTCGAAGAGGAAATTATTAGAAATTTCTCAACTCCTTGAATTTTTCAATTTCACCTTCAACGCTTCCATCAGGACTGAAACAATCTTACGCGTGAAAGAGTACATTTGGATCAGCGTCGTCTCTCTCGGTGATATCGACAGAGCGTGCGGCTGATAAATCGGAACGCAATGTGTTTGGCTGTTGGCAACGTGATTTCCCTGTGACGTTGTCGAAACGTGTTTGCTGCGAAACGTCGGAGGGAAAATCGGTGTAAACGATATACGGTCTCTCGCCGATTCCTAAAAACTCAAATTCCCAACGTTGAGAGACGAGAGCTTCCGCCGAGTTTTCGTTCGTTAAATATTCGCTCGATGAAGCAATGAAATAGAAAACCAGCGACGCGGTAAGCGGATTAGTGTCGAAACGTCTTTCACCGATCGAGAAGACGAGACGCGGACGATCGACGATCTTTCGAGCGCTCGGCGAAAAGCTTTCCTGCGGAACCGCGTTGACAACAGCAACCGCGTGAAACTGAAAGATGGAGAGAAATTAGCCGAGGTAATTAAAGGCGATTGATGGATCTCCTGGGGGTTGAAATTCTACGCGATTTGCGTATATCTTTTACATCTGCCCGCTTTCACTGCCATTTTTCAAGCGTATGTGGCAACATGTACAGCGTGTCTGGGGAATTATCGTGGAATGTGCTTCGCCAACGTGTGTGTGTGTGTGTGTGTGTGTAGCTTTTACGAGCGGACGAAAGATGGTTGTTCCATGGGAAATTTTCTGAATGGTAATTCGCGTCCCAGTAAAAACATGGGTGATATTCATGTAGATATACTGCTGTTAGATTGCGCATTGCGTAACTTTAAATTTGCCGACAAGTAGTTACCGACTGAATGTTACTTTTCTATACACGACGGACGATTAGTAACTCTGATTAGATTTTGTTTTACGTTTCTCGTGCTACGTTTAAAACACAAGCAAATGCTATTTTATTTCACTTTTATAGCTTTTAACCCAACGAGTCATGAACAGCTACACTGATTTGTAAAATAACGCGACTAAAGACTTGAAATAAGCCTTAAACTCATTAAAGTTACATTGGCTCTGAATCGAGTAGAACAATTTCAACGTGTTTCGAGAAATCCCCGAACACATTATAATTTGACAAATTATATAATTCTCAACAAGTAAGTTCTTACAATTTACAAACGTCTCGAAATTCCGAGGGAATATAATCTTACCAAGAAGCTCGTCGTCCGAAGAGGTGGGCGTAAAAACCGAAAGGGAGAAAGAAACACGAGGAACCGCGGTAAACAGTCGACGATGTAGCTGTTGGCCAATGGGTTGACCGCAGACTGCACGGTTGAGAACGTCGTTTTCCTCGGCGGCAAGCTCGTCAGCAGTGCGCCCGTCTGCCTGCCATTTTTCTAGATGATAAGGATGATGCCTCGGGTCGGTCGACGAGCATCGGTGTAAACGAAATTGTCGGGAAAATGATGGGAACCCGCGCTCGCGAAGCTAGTTGCGGTCGCAGGTTGCATCTTTTCTCAGTCTAGCTCGAGTATTTCAGAGCAGAAGTTTCGATATGAGAATACACGATCTTTCGTGGTAGCTTCAGTCGAATATTAACAGGTTATGTTATTTTATATATATATTATTAAAATATCTAGATACTCGTGAACGACGAACTTCTGACTTTCTGGTAATTTTACACTGTCTTTTCTAAGAACATTTCCAATATCACGGCCAAAATTATCTAATAACACCCTGTATAAGAATCAATACTTTGTCGAATCTCTCAGTATTTTAATATTCAGTATTATGCGTCTTTTTATAACAAATCGGGAATCGTCGACAAGCCCAGATCGCTTGTGCTTTCCTGACGTTCAATGCTGATGTTCTGATCAGTATTTTTTTTTTTGTAATAATCTCCTTCTACCACCGTGACACTAACTCCGTTCTCGCGAGATGGACAATTTTTATTCACTTTGAATCTTTATGAATCTTCGATTTTTGTTGTCGACAGTTAGTACTGTTCTTGCACTCAGAAGAATGTTTGTGTACATTTAGGAAGAATGTAGACTGGCGAAAAGGAATTTCTAATGCGAGCATTGATCAAATATTCATCGGTGTTCTATCGCATCTTTGTGTCTTCTACTTTGTTCCGCGGGACCGTTGTCGTGCAAGTATCACTTTCTAAATTTGCCATTTTCTCTGTTTTTCGTTTCTATTACAAATGTATCTTGAAATGTTTCATCGCATCGAGTCGAATCTAATGATCGAAACTTCCATTCAATAGGCAAGTCGTAAACGCGACGTTAACGTGCAGCAGGCGCGTAGAACGCTGTATTTTCTCCGTGCCATTTACCTTGTTCCTGCTACCAGCTTGTATTCTCAACTTGATTGTCGATGCCTCTAAATCAACGTAGTTTCCTGTTCCTTGAATTAGCCATCAGGCACCGTGAGGAAGAGACGACGATTTTAGCATCCAACTCCTTCTCTTTCTCTCTTCTTCTTATCGCCCGGTTCGCTGTTAATTCGACGTAGATCCAGTTAAAGACGACGAAAAATTTAGCATTGTCTCGCTGAATTAGTGCCTCGTAAATTACGTTGGATTTATCAGACGATGTTCAAAAATTACCCTGGATTTATCGTCGTGTAAGCGGCTTGAATCAATTTTCTCGGTTATTTTACAGTTAAGCTATTCTTTGTCGTTGTTATTATTACATTAAATGTAATTTTCGATGGCAATCCAAATACAATCCAAGCTTTTATCTTTTACTTTTCCTTCGCTCGTTCCTCCTTCTCCTCCGATCCAACTCTCTACATGTTAAATACACGAATTCGTCAAGCGTGTAATTAAAACGGCACTATTGTATATCTTAATGTTACAGCATTCTGGCGAACCAAGTTACAAGGTAAAGCAACGCAAGTAAACTGTAGACTGAACGTCATGTTTCGTGGCCGATATTATATCGATTGAAAATTTCGATCTTTCGAGTTTGACATAACGAAAAATTCAAGTTAGCTCGAGACCACCGGCCGTTTCTCATCTGTCATGCGTTTACACTTTCGAATTAATGAAATCACGGAAGGGCAGAAACGAGCGAGCATCGTCTCAGTCGGAGTTCGGATTAATTTGTCTCGAAGTTCAAAGGAAACAGCGTTTTTCGAGCAACGACGTTTCTTCTGTCTCCTGCGAGTCGAGCACTCCACTTCTATCCTACATTTTCGAGTCATTTCAAATTCAAAGATTACAAGTAGGACTTTTTTTTCTATCTAATACCCTAGAAATTACGAACTCTTTTTACAAGATGGAAAGCAAGTTGCAGGACTGTTCAATTTCGTAACTCTCTGGCACTCGTTCACGAAATCTCACTATATAGTTCACTACAACCGCGAAGTTACTCGTCTCTTGGAACGAGAGTTCGTAACGTGGCGACTGCGAAGACGATCTCTAGCGATTTTTGTTGTGATTTTGGCAACGAAGTACGCGAAGTTACGCAAACTAACACTCGACGGAGTAGTATATGCACTTGGTTCGGACGAAATTAAGGGCATCATCGTTTTAATTAAAATCCCCCCTCCCCTTGGTTGTGGAACGCTATCAGTTTACGCAAATTTCGTTGATAAATGGCCCAGCCCGATACACGATGAAGTTCGCCCGGTTATCTCGATTCTTGCGACTAGCTCCACTCTCGCACTTTTAAACACTACTCAGTCGCAGAACTTTCGTCGGACCGCGTCTATTTGTGTGAGTGGTTGCATCTCTCTAAATAAAGAAAAAGGAAAAAATAAGGAAAAATAAAGGAAATATACAAGTGCAGTGTATTTAATGAGAAACGTGCACGCCATTTCTTTGGAAAAGAATATTCCTTTGTACAGAAACAGCTAAAATATCATCACACACTCAGTTAACCCTTTGGTTTTGGTAAGACTTTCACACGTACTATAGGAGTTCAATCGCGACCTAAAGGCGACTTGATATTTTGTGAGCATACATTCCTTATAAATTCGCGTATTTCTCTTATCTGATTAATTTATTACCACACTTTCTCATTTCAAGGGTATTAAATGAAAGAACTGTAAAATAATCACGTTCAGATAATACATGACCAACGGAAGATGCAATTGTTGAATTACAATTCACTTCGCGTCTGATCCAATATTTCTTTGTTGCAATTATTGTCAATAACATTTTGGTCGTCGAACTACGTGCTAGCGGTGGAGATTGGACAGACTATTAATCGAGTGTGTACTTTCGATCCGTGCAAAATTTCTTTGCAAGAAGAATACCTTTTTCGCAAAAACCGTGGCGGTTACTCGAGTAAATTTTAGTTGGTAATAGTGCGTTACAGAGAAAAAAAGGAAAAGAAAAGGAGAATGATAGGAGAACGGTTGCGTAACGGGTGTTTGAGATCTCGTCTGGTGCTGAAAGTAGCAAACTGCGAGAGATGGATGAAGAGAAAGGGGGAAACTTTGGACTATTACGTAATTCCCGTGTCTGGTAGGATTTCGCGCGGCAGAATTATGAAGTTACCACGGGAATGACGTGTCGGGAGAAAGTTAATTCAGTCTGGTCTCGTTTACGTTTCGATAAATTGATTTCCGGTGAAGGATCGTCCGATCAACTACAGCGTCACGTTGCAGTCGTTGCTATCATTAACCGCGAAATTTTTTCCTAGTTTCGAAGCTCTGGAAAATCCGAACGTGCGCGCGGCAAGGCAAATGCAAACGAACCGGAGAAAAACCATAAATTGAATCGCGTCGAGTAAATAACGCAATCCACGAAATCACTCGGAGTTTTATTAAAACCGGCGACTTCATTTCGCTTCTTATAGACGCTATATTCTCGTTTCATTCCGCCGCGCCGCTAATACCCCGGGTCAAAAACGCGGCCATTAAAATAATATACAATCTCGCGGAACGATGCGGCGTGGCGAGGACGAGGCGCAGCGTCTAATAAAAACAATCGCACGGTAAAAACGCAAAGAGAGCGTCGGCTGCGATAAACCAGGCACCGAAAAACTCGCGGCCTGGTTTCGCCTCGTCACTTGGCCAGAACCTTTCCATTCCTCGACCAAGGGAAAAAGACAGAAAGAAAGGAAAATAAGAGAAGAAAAGAATGAGCCCGATAAATGCAGAGACTAAAAGCGCGCGTCCCTGTCCACGTGTTCATAAGCATAAGTTTCTGATAGGATTATCGGCGTCGCCGCTATGCAGATCTCGTGTTCGTGAAGTTGGCTTTTTAAGTGCCACGTAATTCAGTCTGAGACTGAGACCTTCGCAACCTCAATCCTCCTTTCGTCCTCGCGAAATTTGTCCAAATTTTTCAACACTATCTTTCCTTGGTCGACTATTTTGTTCCCCATCGATGGGATAAATCCTTACGTAATTACGTAGTTACGATACGAATAAATAGAATTGGCAATAAAATTAAAAATAAAAGTAACACTAGCACAGTGCTGATGTTAATAGCAATCGTAACGATTAATAACGTTAATTAATCCGAAGAAAATAATATGATATACTGATTAAATCAAAATTCCAGAGCGGTGAGGTATTAAAAGATGTCAGATAAGCAATGAAAAAGTCCTGCAGCGACGTTGAGAATTCCTATAGAAATCTGTCTAATTTAGCATTTTCTAACATTTTCTAGCATTTACTGTCAAACTTAGCTTCGTACATAAATTAAAGTTTCAATCAAAACTACCAAAACGAGGATGATCTATCATGTTGAAAATTTCGAACAACTCGCTAATATTCGTAGGGAAAATTGTACGAAATATTTTGTCCAACATAAGCACTTTTGCGACTAGTTTTATTTCCACGCGTGCGAGATCATCGCGACGATCGTGGCGAAACCGTATGTGACCTTTGACGATTGAATGTAAGGAATCGCTGTTCTCGGTACGTGTCTTTTTCTGCGAAAAGCAAAGATCCGGTTGCATAACCGTCCCCTTAAAATGGCCAGGGGACTTTCGAGAAAGGGAGGCACAATTTGTCTCGCACGAAATATTTTTTTTCTTTTTTCCCAAGGCCCAATCGACCGACTGATAAACGGGCAAGATTCGCTCTGAACCAGATCGTGTACATGCACGCAGGATGATTTATCGCGGAGACGTGCCACTTAAATCGTTTCTGTTCGAGGGGCGATGCAATATAGTCGATTACTGGCTCTTGTATCGGTGCGATTTTGTTTTCGGTGCAACTCTCGCTGCGCGGTTAAATGAATCCCGTGAATTATGGACGGTGTTTGATGGGGCGATTGACCGAAAGTATGTGTACCGTCAGTATTGCTGCTTTTAGTGTCATTCAAATTTTTATCTCCAAGTATTATATTTTACGATGATACGCCAAACATTCGCACGGACAGGAACTAGTGAATCAAAATCGTTCTACGTCGGCACACGCCAGCAGTGAATATGTTAGTCAATAAAACAAAAATTTCTCTCTCAATATACAGCGAAGAGAGCATAATTCCGTCAGATTTATTTCATTTTATTTTACAGTTTTTGCCAATGAAAAACTGTAAAATAAAATAGATAATTTAGACCAATTCTAGATAATTTAGACCAATACAACTTCAGTAGCGAGTTCGTTCTTTTTTTTTTTTTTTTTTTTTTTTTTG
>NIPQ01090227.1:0-14524 GCA_002806875.1 Lepidotrigona ventralis hoosana
ATTACGGCAAGAGCCAATGTTTAGATTTAATTAATCAATTTTACTACATTTCGGATGTTTATTGCATTTTCAATTAATAAAATACTTAACATAAAATGAAGTTTATATTATTATATATATATATATACATATATATATTTTTTTTTTGACAGAAATTATTCTTTAATTTGCTAAAATTTTTACAATAATTCTTATAAATATCAGTGAATCTGTCTTGTTATATTTTTGATGATAAATGATAAGTATCATAGTCGATGCGAATTTTTTCTGCGAATACTTTGATATTTTGGGCCAAGTTCTCTAGAACATGCTAGAAGTTTTTTGGTCTTTTGGCTGTAGAAACTCTCGAAACAAAAAGACTTGCATTCAGTGCGACACTGACTCAGTGTGTACTAGTTACTCACAAGTTTATGCTCGACAAATTTGTGGTCGTGTATAACGTGAGTTTTTTGGTCTTTTGGCTGTAGAAACTCTCGAAACAAAAAGACTTGCATTCAGTGCGACACTGACTCAGTGTGTACTAGTTACTCACAAGTTTATGCTCGACAAATTTGTGGTCGTGTATAACGTGTGGAACAAAATTAAAATAAAATAAAGTTAGAAATGTCGCAGGAAGAAAATTTATTGCATTGCTATAATCGTGGCTGTGGAAAGAAATTTGATCCGAATAATAATAAAGAAGGTATGTTATATTGAAGATACATCAAAAAATTCAGAAATTCAAGGTCTTGATTGTTTATTTTATTGATAGTTAAAAATATTATCTTTTTAGGCGACTGTATTTATCATCCTGGATATCCAGTATTTCATGATGCTTATAAAGGTTGGTCTTGCTGTAATAAAAAATGCACAGATTTTACAGAATTTTTAAATATTAAGGGCTGTGCAAAATCATGTCATTCAAATATCAAACCAGCAGAGCCAGAAAAATCTGTTGTTGATAAATCGAAAACAAATGAAATAATTCATGTAATGATTGCTCGACCTCTTAATAATGAACCTGCTTTACAAAGGCCTGCTTTTGAAACTCCACAAGTCATTTTAACACCAAATGTATCATCTACTTTATTAGAACAAATTAAAGGACTAACTTGTAATGTATCAGAAAATATATGTGAAAGTGAAGTTCAAATTGGACAAAGCTGTAAAAATAATTCATGTAAAGCTACATACAGTGGTTCTGTATCCGATGATAAAATATGCAATTATCATCCTGGTACACCTATCTTCCATGAAGGAATGAAATATTGGTCTTGTTGTCAAAAGAAAACTACAGACTTCTCTACATTCTTGGAGCAACCAGGATGTACACAAGGAAAACATACATGGATTTCTAAGGTATGTATCTTATTATCTTAATAATTTTTTATTTATGATTATGATGTAATTTATTTAAATATTGTACTAAGTTTGCTATATAAAAAAATAATTTATTATTTTTCAGAATACTGGCAAAAGAGTTAAATGCAGAATGGATTGGCATCAAACAGGATCATTTGTTGTAGTTTCAATCTATGCAAAGAAATATCAACCAGATCAATCATCTATTAAATTGAATCCTGTACGATTAACTGTGGATTTGCTTTTTATAGAGGGAAATTCTAGATATAACCTTGATTTAGAATTAAGAGGAGTACGTATTTTTTATATAATATATTATCAAATATTAAATATTAATTTGTGTAAAATTCCATTTTTATAGATTGTTGATATTACCCAAAGCAATGTTAATATGCTTCCTACTAAAGTAGAAATTAAATTAAAGAAAGCAGAACCTGGGTCATGGGCAAAACTGGATTTTCCTAGAACAACTGAAGAAGAAACTGAAGAAAATGGTCAAAATGATGAAAATATTAGTGCGCAAGTTGAAGCAGTGGATCTTAGTGATCTTTAAACATTCATATCTAAATAATTTGTTAGGATAACACTGTAAATTATGTATCTATGTTATTTTTAAGGATAATACTTTTATTTAAAGAAATATTTTTTTAATATTGACATAATTATTTCCAAGAGAATGAATATTTAATATTCATTTTATTTTCATAGTAAAAAAACTATTATTAAAATTTATATTTAAAAGAAATATAAAATCTTTATTACTTATCATGTTTTATTTATGGTTTTCTCAATATCAATAAATTGTTTTCAGTTCATAATATAATCTAATTTAGATTAAGACAACTTTAGAATCAGATTTGAAATAAATTAATTACAAGTTTATAAATTTTCGATAAAATTAATATTTCTTGTGTAGTCATTCTTATTTCTCATTGCATGCAATTCAGATTGAACTTAACCTATTTTTAACAGTTGAATGTTGTTTAACCTCGTCTTACATTTATTGTTTTTTATCGTTTATATAAATGAATTCATTTAGAAAAATATATAGTTTATGATTAGTTTATTAGAAAATAAATTAAATTGTTTATAATCGTTAATTACATTGACTTGCAAGAAAATCATTTTTTATAACCTTTTCAATTTAGTAGGAGATATTTGAAGACTATATATAATATATACATATTTGATATTTTCAGTAAATTATTAGTGCCATTATGGATAATGGAACAAATAAGTTACGGGTAAGAAATTGATATTTTATATATATATATGTATATATACATGAATATTTTTAATACACATTTACGTGCTTTAGATACTTGCAATTCATGGATATGCTCAATCAAATGTTATTTTTAAATCAAAATTAGGCTCTATAAGAAAAGGATTTAAAAAAGAGGTTGATTTTGTATTTTTAAGAGCTCCACATGAAGTTTCAATGAAAAATAATTTCAATATTGATGTAGAAGAAGAAGGTATTATCTTTTATGAATTTTATGAATTAAATTAAAAATTAAAGTTTATATATAAATAATTTTTTTAAAATGGTTTAATTTTTTTAAATGGTTTAACATTACAAAATGTTTTGAATATTATAGCATATGGATGGTGGTTTAATACAGAAGATTATGTATTTAAAGCAACTGTTCCAAGTAATTTAGCTGTAGGTTTTGAAGATAGTGTGGCTGTAATAGAAAAAGCATTTCAAGAATCTGGTCCTTTTGATGGCATTTTAGGTTTTTCACAAGGTGCAGCATTTGTTACTCTATTATGTTTTATGCAGGAAAAGAATTGTAAGTTCATATTTCATATCAAAACAAATACAATAATTATAAAATATAATTATAATATGCAATAATTATAAAATAGATTAAAAATTATTAATCATTTTGTAGTATTACAAATTAAGTTTGATTTTGCAATTATTATATCAGGATTTAAATCATTATGTACACCTCATGCAGTATATTACGATGGAAAAATAAGCATACCCTCTTTACATATCTATGGAAGAACTGATCAAGTTATACCAACAGGTAAAAAAAACATTTCTTAATAAATTACTAAAATAAATTATTATTATATATTTTCTTTTTTCACAGAAATGGCAGAAGAAATTTGTGAAATGTTTATGAATAAAACAAATATAATACATGAAGGTGGTCATTATATACCAAGTAAAAAAGAATATTACAAAGAATTTATTATAGAAATGTTCTTAAATAAAAACAAAAGTAACTAATAATATCTGTTTAGATATCACGTACAAAACTACAAAAGTACCATTGAGCGATATTAGTAAATTTATTTAAATAATAAGTAAACATTGTACAATATGCACTAGATTCAGTAACATTTTATATTTTAACTTGTATATGGTAATCAAAATAAGAGAGCAAGAACACAAATCAAGATGATTTTATAAAATAATACATAATTGTTTACTGTTTTACATTAATTATTATATGATTAAAAGTTTAATTGTGTTATAAAAGGCACTACTAATTTTAAATGTTCATATTTCAAAACTTAAATTACATGTGTATTAAAAATGTATTAAATAGTGCCTCACTTTAATAGAATAGAATATGTTAATTGCTTAGCTTAATTATTCATGCATACTTTCGTACAAACTTTATGTTTATGTTATGTATATGTTTTATGTATAGCAAGTTAAATGCTTAAGTAGATATCAACTGCCTTGGTTTATATGTTTGATTACTCATTATTTTTAATTTCAAGATATGTAGATTTATATAGTCTACCATCGCAGTAATGATCTAAAAATGTTAGCATTTTGTCAAATCCTCTTACAGTAATGCCTACAGTATTGAACATTCTGTGATGAATGCATGTAAATAAGTAATTAAATTAACTTATTGCACTATAGTGACATCTTAATTTTTTAAAAATATCGTTAGTTTAAGCAATTTAGAGACCTACTTAATGCATTACATTTTTTAACGATACTGCAATATATTTGCGAGTATTTTATATGTTAAATGTTATATGAATACATTCAATGTATTCATATATTGCATATAAACTGCATATAATTTTTTAAATTCATAATTCTATATAATAAATATACATGCAATTTGTCAAATAAATAAATTAACGAATACACGTAAATAAAGTTAACAAGGTATTATGGTATAGTAAAATATAATTGATAGAAGTATTGTATTTTATACCAAAATGATTATTTACTTGATGTAATGTATCAAATGTAATCAATTTGTTAAAATTACGTACACTATTTATAATTATCACATTTTCAAATTTCTTGTCTCTATTTTGTAACTGTAAAACTTAATATTCAAAGTTTTTACAATCAATATTTTTTAATTTTGCATTTTAAGCAATAAGTGACATTGCTATATATATTTTACAAAATTTGAGGCATTTTATATTTCAAGCTTAATAAAAAAATTGCTTTATAAACTAAAAAGATGTATTCAAATAAGACTTAATTTAACTGGAAACATAAAATGTTGTAAAATAAAATACAATCTACAATCATAAATTACATATGAGTGAGGTATTTGGTCTGTTTTGACAGTAGTAACAAAGTGTTGAAATATTTTTGTACTTATAAAAAAAGATTACAATAAATTCGTACACTAGAGTACAATAGGGTACTGAATTATAAATTTTACTTTTTATTATCTTTTTCAGTCAAATGTTCACGCAGTACCTGATTATTGCTTACAAGGAAACAACAAAAACCAAAAAATTAACAGTAATCTAAAAAATTAATAGTAATCTCACCTAATAAAGTTAAAAAGCCTCAAGATACTTTTAACATTCGTATAAAGTTGTATGTACCTAATATTCACATGATATTTGTTTAAGCTGTTAGCCTTTTTGGAAATATTTGACAATTATAAAATTGTATTGAATTCAACACTTTATCATCAGTTGTTTCATGATGTTTCAAGGTGATTGTTCTTGTCCATTAGCTTCTTGAGATTTCATGACATCTGGTAAATCAGGTGGTAATGAGAATGGTGTCATCTCTAAAGGTTCAAATTGACCATTTTCTTGACGTACAGCTAATCCTACTAATGCAGGGCATTGTGGTTTTGCAGTTGCCGATGTCAATCCATAATCAGATAAAAATTTACTATCTGACATTAGAACATTGTCCTTGTTGAACAGCTGTTGATTCACAGGTGGTATTTTCAATATACCTGTGAGATAATTATATTTAATTCTACATTATTTTAATTTAAAAGCTATAGATATTTATACATTTCATAGAAATTCTAAGAAAAAGGAGGAGAAAAAGTAAATGAAAGTTATATAGTGAAATGTCATGTTATGTGAGTGTTTCAACTCATATTCCTGTATATATTGAATTTTTTACCTTCTATAATTTTTTTAAGTTCAAGAACTGTCGTATTATCCTTAGCGTCAGTAAATATCGTCATATTTTTTCGTCGAATCATTAGAAATACATCCTAAGAAGAAAATTTCGATTATATTTGAGGTTATCTTATTCTGGGATAAATCACAGAAACACGGTAAGGAATAATTGAATATTGATAAAAATTTACCATTATGAATATAACTATATATTTAAACTGACAACGATAATTAATATATAGTGTTTTTACACTACTGTTTTGTTGACTATTGTTTACTTCCAGTCCCTCAGGTTAGAGACGAAAGGTTAAAATAAGGTAGCATTCACGGACAGCATGATCATATAAAACAGATTATTTGATTGGTTCTTCTTTCTAAATCTAAATTCTGTTTGGTATGCTGTTTGTCTCTTTAACCAATCATGAATTGATTTTATATTCATTCTATAACTATGAATCTCTATAACTATAAGTCAGGGATAATATTTTTGAACATTTAAGTACTCATTTATTGATATATAGATAATATATTATATCAAATTGATAAATAAAATAAAAAATAAACTATTATAATTAAATTGCTGAAGATAATACACAATAGAAAGTATATTCAACAATTCGAAGATACATATATTTATAGAAATATAGAATTATAATATTACTGTGTGCCAATAGATACTATATACAAAGATTTTATGATTAAGAGTTACAAATTCTCTATAATCATTAATTTTCATAATTAATATAAATGGAAATTTATTTTATTTACATAACATTCACATATTTCATTAATATTAAAGGCAATGTAAGCATAAAATTTCAATAAATATAATTTACATAGAATGAATCTAAAAAAGAAATATATATTTACAGCAATGCCCTGTTAATTGAAAAAAAATTGACGATTTTACTTGCTACCTCTATGCAATTTTGGAAACTGTGGAGTAAACTCTAATAGCCTATGTACAAAATAAACAAATGTGCTCGGCATTTGTATCTCACCCACACTCAATAAAGAAGATTCAGAATCTTCCCTAGAAATAGGGAAAATTAAAAAGGAATTTAAATGGTGATAAGTTAAGGGGAAATGATCCTGAACTATTATAAATACAGAATTATAGTTTGTAATTTATATAAAGGTATTTTTCAGGAGGATTGGTTATACGTAATAACGGTGATACGTAATAATATACTGGTTTCCAAAGAAAGGTCCTTGGCCTTAGAAGACGCGAAGGCGTCGAACATTCGTGAATGAATCCTTTCCGCAGTGACGTCATTGGTTGCCATCAGTTCATCGAGTCGCCTATGAGAAAAGCGCGATCTATGAAAGAGCGCTTGCGCTTTTCAAAATGACTTGGTGCGTGGCGTTCATGGGCTTTCCAGTGGAGACTTGATGAAAGCTCCACTGTCCTTTTGTTCACAACTCGAGTTCCACTGCGACGAGACGAAATGCGACCGTGGTATCTATCCGCGGAGTACTTCTTCAAGAAAGTTAAACGGCTACGAGACTATAAGGACGTTTAACAAGAGGACAGAGAGAAAAGACGAAGAAAAGCTTCGTCGTGGTACGTCCTGGTGCGCGATATATATGTTGTAATCGAAATTCTGGAACAACTTTCGGCGACAATTTTCGGGGGCTAAAAAGAGATTTTTGGAGATCCACGACGTGTTTTTTTCTGCCGTTAGTTATTCGTCTATCTACGTGTACGAGCATTTTGTTTTTGATTGATCGATAACCCGTGAATTAGGTCGTCCACGAGTCGTGCCCTGAATAGTGGAAACGCATAGAATTCGTGAATAAAGGTGGAAAAGAAAATTTTAAATTTGGTGTTCGAAAACGAGCATCAGACAGCGTGTTTGACAATATTATATATTTTGAGCAACGTCGACGTATATGATGAAATTGCAGCTGCTCGTAATCGAAACGGATTACTGCTGGAGGAAAGCGTTGCTTAGGTAAGCGAGTAAACGCGGATTTTCAACCAAGCTGCTTATGCTTTTAGTACAATCGTTAAGCTTGTTTAACGATGTAACGTTTAAATATCAATGTCTTCTTATGGTGTTAGATAATTATGTCACATTGTATTACGACATGACAAAAACACTTAAAGTTAACGTCAATAATAACAGATATGATTGAAACAGATTTTAAATATCATCAATATTATGGGATTAGATTAGATTGTTGCTAATCATTCAATTGTAAGTATTTTTAAATATAATATCTCTTAAAGAATTTAATCTTCTATTTATTAAATGAGTAACAATATATATTTTATATTTTCATAGACTTTTATAGACTATAAGGATAATTACCATTATACTTTCTAAATATTATTGTTTTAAAGTAGTTTTCTAATTAATTAATTTTACGACTAAATAGAAAATGAAGATTCCAATAAGAAGTTTTTCAAATCAGATTTGAATATACCGCTACGGTATGTAGTACGGAAGTCGATAAAGTCAATGATTAACAACTGTCGGTAGTAAATTTCAATCGACTACGAAAATCGCCGCTATGTGGGTGTCGCTTTAGGAAATGCGATGGCTTGTACCAGAAGGAAAATGCGATGATTCAGAACGCTTCGGCTTTCTCGATTATTCCTTCTTGTTTTTGGCTTACATGGCCTTTTGGCTGACGCCATATTTAATTTTTTTTTTTTTGTTTAAGTGTCAATTTTCTGGAACTACACGATACACAGTGGATGGTATAAAAACTTTATGAGTGTAGACAGTGAGTGTAATGAACGAATATCGTATGGCCGGTCATCTAAATTGAAATGATAGAGTGATCGCGATATGAGTTTGCGTCGTAGATCTAGTCTTGAACCGAAAGATTGTGAGCCAGAAAAGAGTCGTTAACCATCCGAGTGTCCATATAAAAGTCATTCTCTTGAATTCTTCCCCTTATTGTTGGTTAGTTTACGTGTTGTTTCATACATGTGTCTTTTATCTTTCTATTGCACTTACTCAGTGCGTGAACGCATTGTCCAATCCAAGGAAAGTTAAGTCCACGTTTGTTGGTTATGTTTTCTGTTACAACCGTTTGCCGTAAATCGCACGCTTCTCTATAGCACGTTTCTCGTAGTGAAAAAGAAAGTATAAAACGGCGAAAACATAAAGTAGTGCGTGTATATGTAAAAATAAAATGCACAAGTTAAGATTATCTGTCAAGGTTGAATTATCCAATGCTTTAACAAGGTATGGAGATATTTGATCTACAAGTATCGATACTATTACGTATTGTCGTAGACAATGACGAATGTGTCTTGAAACCGTGTTTCCAGATCGCAAACGATCGTGTCATATTGATAAACAAATTGAAATTTATCATTGAAATTTATTAACCCAACCTGTTAAATGTTGTAACGTTGATTTTATTTCGGATACGCAGTACTATTCTATTTATGTCTTTTCCGAGATTTAAAGTAATTAGAGTGATTGTCGCTTTAAAGATAAATATAACATAATGTCGTTATACAAAATTGTAACAGTCTGGGATGTATAAATTTTTCAAGAANCAAAATTGTAACAGTCTGGGATGTATAAATTTTTCAAGAATATTAGTATCGATACATTGTCGTTCAAATTTAGCAATGTTTCGGAATATTAACACAACAATGTTTGTCCATCGTTGCGTCATAAATGCGTATATCGTGTAAATCTATCATGCATGCTTTCCTAGTTGCTTTCGTTGAAGTAAGCATGAAATTGTTACGTATATAATAAGCTGCATTATAGTATTAAAGTTCAATGAATTGGAGAACTTTATATATTTAGCTTGAATCATCTAGTATGTTAACCTATCAAAAGATAACTACATAATTTTCAGCCGTATATTCATGTATTCTCTTCAGATGTGATACTTTTTTTTTTTATAAACAAATGCTGCTTATTTATTGAACTCATTACCAATTATTTTGATAAATAATAATTACTATTAAATAACAATAGCGATAGTGAGAATAATACATAGNTGGAACTCATTCGGTTTCCGGTTAAGGGAGTTGATAAAATATCATATGCTTTATATTTGTACAAGATATTTATAAAATGTTGTATACTTTTATAATATTTTAGTATAGGGGTTTCATAGAAGGAAAAGTTATTACATTCAAGGTATGGAAAATCCAAATGACAAGTGGAACTCATCCGGTTTCCGGTTAAGGGAGTTGATAAAATATCATATGCTTTATATTTGTACAAGATATTTATAAAATGTTGTATACTTTTATAATATTTTAGTATAGGGGTTTCATAGAAGGAAAAATTATTATATTCAAGGTATGGAAAATTCAAATGACAAGTGGAACTCATCCGGTTTCCGGTTAAGGGAATTGATAAAATATCATATGCTTTATATTTGTACAAGATATTTATAAAATGTTGTATACTTTTATATTTTAGTATAGGGGATTCATAGAAGGAAAAGTTATTACATTCAAGGTATGGAAAATCCAAATGACAAATGGAACTCATCCGGTTTCCGGTTGAGGGAATTGATAAGAGATAGCTACAATATCTCAAGAAGATTTGTCAATAAGTTAAAATCGAGCACCGAAATTTCGAAGTTGCATTGCGTTTCTGATATGAATTATGGCTTCGCCCATTGCCACAACAGTCGGTTATTCGACGTTTATTTAACGTGACGTATTTTCTACTGTTCGCGAGCCGCGGGTAATTTATGCGAGCGCGGTTGGCGACGCAGGTAAAAAAAATGACCCAGTTTCTCGCGAGCGTCGATACAGGCATTCAAGCAGGAAGAAATGCAAGGAGATCTCAGTCGAGCATCCTTGGCGGTGTTTTTAACTTTTCGATCGCTTTCGAGCAATTCGAGCGAGAAGATGAAAAAAAAAAAGAAAAGAAGGAGAAGAAAAACGGGATCGGGGGATCGCTTTGAATCGGAACACCGACGCCCACGGTCGCGACGTGAAAATACATCGACGCATGCTTTTTCGCGTGTTGCTCAGCCCAAGAATATTTTCACGCTTGGTAACCGGTTGTTTCCGAGTGGCCTTCGCCACTTCAAGGCAAAAGGGAATGCAATAGCTACGAGCAAAGATAAGGATGTGACGATTAATCCCGCAAGATTCGATGTCGAGGTAGACTTGTTCGTTATTTAGCTCGATAAATGTAAACCTGGGTGTCTTTTAGAATCGAGATTTTTGAGAATTGAGATTCGATGTCGAGGTAGACGTTGTTCGTTATTTAGTTTGATAAATGTAAACCTGGGTGTCTTTTAGAATCGAGATTTTTCGGAAGTGAGATAGTTACGTAAAAACTACAGTGATTAACAGGCTTGAAGAACATTAAAGTATTTGAACGTGTATTGTAAAAAATCTTTGTAAAACGTCATGATCATAATGAAATTTGGAATCAATCTGGAAATGTAGATAAAAGTTGCAAAGTATTTATTCCAAACATTAATAAAAAAGTTAGTATAAATACTGAAGCCTTTATGAAATGTATAACTTTCTTGTAACTTCTATATACGTTTCTGGATTTGTTTCAAAGTTCAATCACGGAGGAAAGCAGTATTTGTTAAACAACTTACATTTCAAATTAATGATTGTTTCAGATCAACATAAATTTTCCAATATTCGTAGCTGTTCAAAAGTACTTGGGAAGAAAAAAATCGAAAATTTCAAAGATAAAGTGGAGAGACTTCAATATCTATGTAGATTCGAGAATAGTTCATTCAAGAAATGATAAATGGAGTGGATCAGATTCGGTCCAATAATTTCCCAGATTCCTATCTCATGTCTGGATACTTCCGATAGAAAGTATCTAGGTAAATTAGAAGCAGGCAGCATTAAGTAATCGTGGCGAATATTACGAAAGGTTTCCTTGCGACGTGGTAATGCAACTCGTTGATGGAACTGGACTGACTTCCAGTTGGGTGAAAGTGATGGTCAGTCTGGAACGTCGTAAAGATCTCATTTAGACGCTTTAATCGGGTCACGGAGGTTAAAGTCTTAAGTTCCTTAACGACTTGTCTCATAAAAGTCGGAGCATTGTTTCTGGAATTTTCCTTCCTTCACTCTAGAGGACGGTTCACATTGCCCCTTTCATTAATTTCCGTAATAGAGTTTAATAAAGAAAGATTTTATTATCGATGTTGCAAACGAATAATCTGAAAGAGTAATTCAATGAATTAGTAAGATCAGAAGTGCCATTTGAACATAAACCTTGACCGTCCAGCTGCTAGAATTTCCTACGTCATGGTACACGTACGTTGAAAATTTACAATGATCATTCTATTTACCATCGTATTTTGACGTTGATAATTTCCTGTTCTTCTATCGAAGCGTCATGAGCTATTGAGTTCCACGTCGTCCGACCAGCCATCGAATTATCTGCGCAAGATTTATCGTTTTATTTCAGTGCGCAGAGCCGCCAGATCCGCCTACAAGAAATCTCCTTATCGGTCGGTACCACCCACGGCTCAGCTTCTCTTCGTTCGTGTCGTCTTACGCCTCGTCAGAAACATTGGAAGTTCTTTCCGAACGCAAAAATGGAAGAAGAAAGGAAGAAATAGAATGGGGGAGGGGGAAATAGTTGGAATCGCTTTTTGAGAGATAGATCAGCAATTAACCGCATTAATTGTAGATGAACGAGATCTGGCATGGAGAGTTTAATTGAACTCAAATTATCAGATGATCGTGCAGTCTTCAAACAATTTCCGGATGAATTTACCCTGTCGAATGATTAAAGTTGGAAGTTATAAATCAACGTGGCGCCTAAAGTCGATAGACGAGAGAAGTTAAATTGCCAGAGAAACTTGGAGATGCTTCCTATTTCATTCTTTTGTTTTCTCTTTCTTTTTCCTTATTTCGCTTTATCACACGTTATTCTTTTATACACAGTGACTCATGAAATACTTGAACAGTGTATTATGTATATTATATACAGAGCATTTTTTGAAATTTCATTAATACTGGAACGAGATACTAAATCAATTTGGAAATGTATGTAACGTCCCAAGATATTTAATGCTAATATATACTTGTCAAGAAATAAGTATATAGTGTACAGTTGTGAATGAGAGAAATATTAAGGCTTGCTATTACAATAGTAAATAATTTTATGTGATGTATGTTTGCAAAGAGATATCTTGTAACTTTTCTTACATTTCGTCAGTATCATCATGATAATCTAATCTGATTGTATGACATTAAATTGTTTTAAACTTTTCCAATATAATTACGATAGCCATATTATATTGTACATTGTGCAAACGTCATTGATATAATCACGATAACTCCTATCGCGTGTAATCTCATGTTCAAGAGAAGTTTCCATGGGGAACTATTCAATTACTTTCGTGAGTCACTCCTACGATACAGGGTAATCGTTAACGTTTCCGTTTATCATTACCATCGCGAACTACATACTATTGACGGAATGTCTCTGCACTTTCCGCAAACTTCCTGCCCGGATATCTGGTCGGCCTCGCCCATCCCAGGATTTCAAGCTCTGACACTGGCTCGGTCGCTTTTAAAGCGAGCTACGTCAACACAAGTATCCTTAACACGATAACCTTTTGCTCGAGCAACCCGATGATAACTAAAAGTAGAACGTTGTACCAGCTACATCGTTCAGCGTCAACGATCCGGTTAAATGCAGACTGCTCGAACATTTTATCGAGCGATGCCGGCACAACGGCTTGCCCCGATTTTTACTTTTAAAGAGCGGTCCACGAATCTCCTTCGTTGGTGGAAAGATTTTCAAAGCATTAGGGAGAGAATGGTATGGTCGGATCGAATGATCGGCAAAGGAAAGGTCCTCCTTTATAAATAATTGTGGTTCATCTGCATTTAGATTGATATACCGATATCGTTGAAAGATTTCTTGAAAGATTCTTTGGAAGATAAAAAAATTATATCAATAACATAACCGATAAATACAATCGCTCTTTTGCAGATAAGTGTCGTTCAAAGCTGCTCGTCTTTGTCGAACAAACGTCGACAAGATTATCTGAGGGAATTGGTATAGTATTGCGATCTCGAAATAATTTTACTTACAATTAATAGCATTAAATTGAGAAAAAGGAAGATCACATTCTCGACTCATCGTGAACGATCTGGAACAATTTTTATCGTCTTCAAGAAATCACGTATTTGATAGTATCAATTTGATTATACCCAATTGTTAATCATCTTACGTAACATACGTAATTGTCGAGAAAATTCCACACTATCGTTTGCTGTGATTAGGTTCTTGAAAGATGATCGAATCAAAAAAAGAAAAAGGCCCTGTTATTCCTCTTATCTAAAAGCTGTGCTAGCTCCCTTAGGAAAAATGAAAGAAATAAAAAATGATCGAATCCTCGTTCGGAATCCCTCGGCTTTTCACGGCGAAACTTCCAGTTGACACGTGGAACAGCGAGCAATTGCGATGATGTTACGTCTTCTGTTCGCAGGATGGTATTGGACCCCAAGGTTACGAGTCTGCATAGTGATTACGGAAGCTTCGATCGACCATTGGGCGCCGGAGAGGGCCACGAGAGAGACGTCGAAGCGGCGGTTGATGGAAGTAGCAACGGGATGGCACAGTCATGGACCCCAAGGTTACGAGTCTGCATAGTGATTACGGAAGCTTCGATCGACCATTGGGCGCCGGAGAGGGCCACGAGAGAGACGTCGAAGCGGCGGTTGATGGAAGTAGCAACGGGATGGCACAGTCAAGTGACGTTTACCAACGGCAGCCGTTATTACCTGGTGCACCAACCAAGGGCAAGGATAAATGGTCCGGGGTGGCATCCGGCTCCGACTATTACGTGGACGACGAGGACGAGAAGATAGACAGTCTTC